>BQNB010056054.1:0-32394 GCA_026074375.1 Tanacetum coccineum | reverse complement strand
TATTAATAAAGTGAGTATATATTAGGTCGTTGCCGGGTATCGTTGTGCGCTTGCGTAGAGATTGTTTGTGCTTTGCATTATTTGAGATTGTGATTGAGGTGAGTTATCGTAGCCTTATTTTTACTGTTTTTCCATTGGGGGAAAATGATACGCAAATGTGCTTTGAAATATTTTGAATTGATTTGTGCGAAATATGGTTTTGTTTTTGGGATAAGATATGTGCTTATGACTGCTATGTGAATATTATGTGTTGCATGAATGTTTGGATTGGATGGGTACGCCTACCCAGTATTTATGTGATTATTGGAGCGGATGGGTACGCCTAGTCAGGTTTGTGTGTGGTCCTGCCCTAATTTTAGTGCTCCAGCTGGTAGGCCCTTTAGGTGCGTAAGTGAAATATGGTTATTTATTAGCGGTGATGCTAAGGTTGTTTGCATATATTCACTGTCATATAGCACTATTGTCCACTTTTGAAATATTGGCACAACTTTTGGGTTTAAGGTCAAACCTACGAGCTCACCAACATTATTGTAGACGTTTTCGAGTATCATTTTCAGGTGTGTCAAATCAAAGGTATATGAATGGTATTGGAAGAGCAAAGATGTAACCCAAGGGAACTGGGTCGAGATAGGTTTTGATTATTTAATTTTGTCAAGTCTTAACTTGTAAAGATTCATGTAAACCCAAGTTTCATTATAGTAAAGTGTATGATTTTGTATCTTATGCGATGAACAGTATTGTCGCATTCTCGTGTTTCCGCCACTGACGGGGTGTGACATTAATAAATTGTGGAAGTATCTTTATAGAGTAGTACATATTACAAGGATCGTAAGCATATAAAGAACACAAAAAACCGAGCTATAACGAAGAAGTTATGACATTTACAAGTTTGCGATAAAAAGTATTTTTATAAAAACTAGTTACGTTTCATAACAGTAGGTTTTTGGAGGAAATATGAATTTTAATAAATAAATTTATAAAAAGTGTTTTTATAAATTTTAGCCCACTGTTACTGTTCATAATAGTTTATATAATTATTATAAGTATAATATTTTGCTAGATTTCTAAAATACGGTTTCATACATATAAAGAACAAGCAAAACGGAATTAAAATGAATAAGTTATGATGTTTATAAGGTTACCAAGATTAAATATATAAAAGTAGTTTTATATAATTTTACAAAAACAGTAAAAGTTACTGTTCATCAGTAGCTAAATGATCATACATATAATATTTTGATAAATCTTCTTAATACGAAACCGTAGACATAAAGAGCGTATAAAACGGAGTTAAAACAAGAGAAATACGACTTTCTATGCACTATTTCCTGACATAAATAGTGTTGGTTCGTTTTTAATAAAAACTTTACAAAACGATGTGGTATCACTTATATAATATTTATACATGTTTTTAACTTTATAAATATTATTTTACAAGACGATTGAACTATTTATACAATAGCATTATATAAATAATAAAAACATTAAATCAAGTATTTTTAACAAATAATCAATTATTGGACAAGTATACTATTTTTACAAATACAAATACATAAACATTTATTTTTCAAAGTACAAATTTATATTGTTTAATTGTATAAATTAAACAAACATGTTTAGGTGGTGATGTAACTATATAAAATTATATGTTGTGTTAGTTATCCAAAGTACATTATACTCATACGACCTACATTTAATTAGGTTGCATTCGGACTATACGTGACGATTTTCATATTTGATTTATATATCAAATACATTCACCGAGGTGAGTTCATAGCCCCGCTTTTATACAATTACAATGATTTACAACTTTGGGATGAGAAACATGCATTGTTTTACGATTGGAAGCAAGTACACTTTTATACAAATTACGAGTTTGCCTAAGTAGCTATAACCCATGATGCCTATGAATCATGAACTGTTAATTACTGGATTGTAAGCGCGAATGTTATGAATAGATCTATTTGGGATTGACATTCCCGTTTGGGTGAGTAACGCTCACTAGTTTCGGAGGTACCGAAACGACGAATGTATACCATGTCAGAACAATTTAGATGTTGCGGGTTGAACATCTACATAGGCGCATTATTTGCATTAATTTGCATACATATATGCTGTAGCTTCAGTGTCATGAGCTTAGTGCATTTCGTAATTACTTTTGTGATAATGTATTTGTTATTTTATCATACAGTTAGAAATCTTGCGGTCCTACTTTATACATTACTTAAACCTGTGAATTCACCAACTTTATGTTGACGTTTTAAAGCATGTTTTTCTCAGGTCAATAAGATACAAGAAACCAGGATACATTGGAGGTCATCATTTTGAGGAGTCAATTTGCAATAAAGATTTAAGTGCATTACATTTTGGAGATTTGTTATGTATTAAAATCTTTTACATTTACATGGTTGAACAAGTTAAGCTGTGAGCTTTTGTAACAAACAACTTTAATTAAATCAAATGTTTCATTCTAAACGACTCATATAGAGGTCGTTCTTATATTTTGTTCTATTGGTCTATAATGTAACACTCTCAGACCCATATTCCGCTGTGACCCTATTTGGGGGTGTTACAAAACTGAGCAGGTATACTAGTAACCCTGGTACACAGCACTGGAAAGCAATTCAGAGGGTACGGAAGTACTTGAAGAAAACCATAGACTATAGATTGACATATACTGATTATCCTTCAGTGTTGGAAGGTTACACCGATGCAAGCTAAATCAGCAACACTGAAGATAATTCGTCTACAAGTGGCTGGGTATTCCTGCTTAGTGGTGGTGCAATTTCTTGGGCTTCCAAGAAGCAAACTTGAAACACTGGTTCAACAATGGAATCTGAATTTGTGGCTTTAGCAGTTGCTGGTAAAGAAGCTGAATAGTTTAAAAACTTGCTCTTTGAGATTCCATTGTGGTCCAAACTTATAGCACCTATATCTATCCGCTGTGATAGTGCTGTTATATTGGCAAAGGCTTATAGCCATATGTACAATGGGAAGTCTAGACATTTAGGTGTCAGGCATAGCATGATTCGTGAACTCATCACGAATGGGGTGGTATCTATAGAGTTTGTGAGGTCTCAACAAAACTTAGATGATCACTTGATGAAGGGACTGGCTAGAGACTTTGTTATAAAGTCTGCTGAAGGGATAGGATTAAAGTCCAACGAAGTCGCTGAATGCTAGGACACCCAACTTCCTGCTTAGGAAACTTGGCAGCTGAGTTCAATGTGGAAAGCTGAACATTCAGTGGACTGAAGCACATGTATTTACATATGATGTGCTTGGAACCTGCTGATAAAGGATGATGAAGTTGTTAACTTATCAATTGTTAATTTCTTTGAAAAAGTGCTTAGCAGGAGCATGAATCAAGATGAACCACCTATGTAAATGTTGAGGTTTTGGCGCTTCAGGGAGCATGGACTTTGGCTCTTAAAATATTTATAAATTAGATATGGACACATGGCTTGTATAGTGTAAGGAGTTTCTTATGTGTTTGAAAACATGTGTGTTTTTATCTTCAGGTATTCAAATAGGATGAAGGGTTCAATTCTTAGAACACCCTGATTCTCAAATATTTAAACGTGTAATTACTAAGATGGAAATTCAATCCTCAGGACATTTTCATTTATGCACTAGTTTGTTTAATGTTTAATTTTCATGCAAAGGTATTGTACTAAATTGTGGAGGATTGTTAGAAATTTAGTTCAATGAGGGTTCAGTTCATATCGGTTAAGGGATTGGAGGTACGGAGTGTACTCCCATAGGTCACTGAACACCAGGGTTTTAAAAAGCGCACTATAGCGGCGCCATAGCGCGAGGCGTGGCCTCCACGTTACGAAACAGGCCAAGGCGTCGTCTCTAGGCGTGGCGTGCAATAAAGCGTTATAAGGCGTGATAAAGCACGCTATAGCGCAAGGCATGGCGCCTTTTTTTGAAGCATTTAAGAGATTTACTAGAATTGAGCTTATTTACAAGTATTTATGATATGGGTTGTATGAGATTCAGGCTTAGTAACTCCATAACTCAATTTTAAGCCTAGTAGCTTACTAATATTGACCACTCTTTTTGCCGCCTTGAGTCACGCCTTAAAAACCCTATGACGCAACGCCTCACGCTAAAGCTTGAGGCTTGGCTATGCCACCACGCCACGCTTCACGCTATTTATAACCTTGCTGAACAGCCTGACTCAGATAGTGGTTAAAAGGAATTCATGTCATTGATGAACTTCTGTGAGTTCACTCTTCAGTAAATAACTTTGGGCTGAATGATATTCACCAGGGAGTAATCCATCAGAGGAAGTATCCTCAGCGGGTTAACTCATTAGTGAGTCTTTTTAGTATTGAACCTTCAGCGTGTATACTCTTCAGTGAGTTAGCTGAATGTTCAGGATGCTGAAGGAATAACTTATTAATATGAATTTTTGACTTGTAACTATTTTGACCATTTCATATGGTAAGTTACAATCATATTTAATGACCACGATTAATATGGTCATGTAACCATTAATTTCTAAAATCAAGGAGTCTAATTATGGAAGAGATTATATCTCCTATAATCTCTTATAATTACTTTGATTAGGGTTTTGAGTTTATCTCCTATATATAGAGGATCACAAATTGCATGAGATACACAAGACACAGAAAAACATAAACACATAGAAACGCAGTGTTCTTGATTTGTGCCTAAAACAAGAACAACAATTGATTTTATCCCAAGGAGGTATTTATGATACCCAGGCATATGGTCGAATAATCTTCTTTGGAAAGTGATTACACGACTTCAAGTGATATCCGGTAACCATCTCTAGTAATTAGCTAGGCTATTGATTGTCTTAACCCAGATCTGGGACACACAAAAACCAACATATCACCTAGACTTTACACCCCTTATATTCTATATTTTATAAAAAATTACAGCAATATGTTTGTGTTATTTAAATGTTATTATCAGTATATATTAAATTAATATATTTTCACGGCATTATACATATAAAAGAAAAGAACGAGTTACTGTAACATGTAAATAATACACGATATTATATATATACAGACGACTCATGTTATTTATCTTTATAATATTAAGTAAGGATATCCGAAAAAGTATTCTCTTTTAACTAACTGCATCCAATAACGACTCATGTTATTTCAATTTATTAGTTTAACTCGCACACAATTTTAAAAATTGGCTTAAATTACTATTAACAAGTATAAACATCAAAATAAAGACACAACCCCACACGTTAATGTGAGATGAATTTAAATGTATGTGACTCTACATATAACAACGACTCGTATTTTTTTCAAGGTCATTATTTGATACTAAACACACGTAATGTCTAGAACATGATAGATTGATATCAATAGATAAATTTAAATATGATCAACCTAAACATCATGCTAGTTAAACAATTTCAAATCTTTCGTGCAACAAAAATGTATACAAATATTCCTTGCTTCGTCCCAAAATTATTGTCCACCGATGAAAAACATATAGTTTAAGTAAAACATCATAATTACATTTTTATTTTTCTTACTTTTTGCAAATGACAGTTTTATCCTTAGGTAATTGATTTATAATTTTTTAGAATTTGAAATAATCAAGTGAGGGTAATATAATAAACTTGATTTAAATTTCATATCTATTTTTGAGATTAGACAATTAATTTGGGATAACCCGAAAGAAAATGTAGAATATAAACATGGGACGCATGTAGTAACTGATATTAACAAATAGTGAAAAGAAATACTCCCCCATCCGGTGATAATAATTGTTCACTTTCAATATTCCTCAAGTTTTAGGAAACCTAAATAATTCCACTTTCTAAGGCTAGACGGTATGGTGGTAGGTTTGGCCAAACTCACCTAGGTGGCTTTAAAGTCACGTGTGAGTTCCCATCCCACCCACTAAAGTGACTTTGCCACATCACATTTGCTCAGTGAGTTTGCATGCAAAGTTGAGGCAATTAGGTGAGTTTCTCACCTAGGTGAGTTTTAAAACTGGTGGGGCCACACTATTTTTATTAAATGTGTTTTAATTAGTTGTGAATGTGTGTGAGTATATAGTGGGGTATATTTTATATAAAGTGAGTATTTTAATGAAATGTGAGTTTTAGTGGTAAGGTAAGTTCTTATTACGGTTGAAAGGTGAGTTGTAAGGTGAGTTTTATTTGGAGAGAGAAAGCTGATGTGGCACTGACGTGTCAGGTGACTTTGTCACCACCATACCATCCAGCCTAACAATCAAACATCATATATTCCTACTAAAATTTATTTTCATTGGTTAAAATGCAAAGTGAATATTTATTTTGGCACATCCTAAAATAGAAATTATAGATATTTATTATGAGACGAATGAAGTATGTAAAAACTCATGAGTACATGGGTATTATAACTATACGAGTATTAAAATTTAATATAATTCTATTAGAACATCTTAAATATTACAAAATCATGAATTCATAAATCGTCACAATATTTAACTTTAAAATAAAATTATTAAAATATCTCATGCGTACGCAAATTTTAAAACTAGTAAAAGTATGCGATCTTCCATAAACTCTCATTTTGCTTAGGCTGGATGGTATAACGTAAAACTCACCTAGGTGAGTTCAAAGTCACGCATGACTTGTTATCCCACCCATAAAGTGACTTTGGCCACATTAGTTTTGCTAGGTGACTTTGGACGAAAATTTGTGCATTAGGTGAGTAACTTACCCAGTGTGAGTTTTATTTTGCGGGCCCTCTCTTTTATATATAATGTATTTTATTTGGTTGTGAGTGTGTGTGGATATTTAGTGAGGTATATTTTATATAAAGTGGGTATTTTAATGAAAGACGAGTTTTAGTGGTAAGGTGAGTTCTTATTACGGTTGAAAGATGAGTTTTAGTTGGAAAGAAAAAACTGATATGACGCTGTCAGATGAGTTTGGTATGCTTATACCATCCGGCCTTAAGAGAAAAAAAACCATTACTTAAATAAAGATGGCGGCTTTTAAATTGTGCCAAATTGTAGCATTTTAATGGATGATAAGGTCTCTTGTTGCACCAACTTTTTAAGGCATGTTTGTTTGATGGTTATGGAATAAGAGTAATGAAATCATTTCAAGTTTGAGTTGTTTGGTTGATGGTGGGTCCCATTAATAGGAATGAAAAAGTAAATGGAAACCTATAAATTGATAGATTGCAAGTGAGGTTGGTTTCTATTTTTATCTTAGTTGTACAACAATTATTAAATATTAAATATATGAGGGAAATATTTTGTTATTATATTCTCTTTACTAGGCGAATACCCGTGCACGCACGGAAAATCCCTAGCGGTCGATATTTAAGGATATGCAATATTGGGGTACGTTTTTTGTGTAACGTTCATAATAGGAGACAAATAATCAAAGACCATTATAATGACAAATAATCAAAGACAAAAACATGTTATTTAAAACCTCAAATTCTAAGTGAATCTAAAAGTAATAAAATTATATACAACTTGTACGTATGTATCTTCTTCAATTAACCATCATCAAACATCGACATACACTAAAATCACAGGTTTTGGTGAAACGAAAAACTAAAGTCGAAGACAAAATCCAAATTCGAGTTGTTATACAAGTGTCGTACACTGCAATAAGATGAACACATGTTGAAAAACTAAGATCTTGATTAGGAATAAAATATGATTCCTGTAATTAGCAATATTAAAGTTGAAAATAAACTTGGAATCCAATGATTTACTGATTTCATAGTTTCTACATATGAAATTCAAGAATACATTATCAAGAATGGCGAATACCCGTGCACGCACGGAAAATCTTTAGCGGCCGATAATTAACGATATGCAATATTGTGGTAATGTAACGTTCAATATAGATTTGTTTGGGTCAAAATAAAAAACGATATGCAATGTTGTGATAATTAACGATATGCAATAGCGGCCAATTAAAAAAAGAGTTATGCTTTGGGTCAAAATAAAAAAGTCCAAACATAATATTAGTAAGTGGATTCACGTTATTATTCGTATTCGTGCATCTTGTATAGGAACGAGGAGGTAAGCATGCGCTCCGTTGCGGGACGATTAGCGGGCGTCGGTATTAGACCCGCGCTTCACTGCGGGACGTTTGGTAGTCGATGTTGTCGTTGTTGTAATTGGTCGTTTGATATTGTCGCGGTTAATAAATATGCAAGAGCACAATTGTTTTCAAAAGATGTATCCTTACGGAGAATGTTGAGATCGTGTTTACAATTATACATACAAACAGGCTTCATATATAAAAATTGATCAGACTACGCAATAACTGTAGCATGATCACATAGTCTATAATACTTTAAAGATGCTACACATATTTATTCTTAATACACAAAAGTCCATACTTTATGTCGTATAAGATATGCATCAAGTGGTCCTGCAAAATCATAAATAATTTTTTAAATGTTAAGAGCTTAAGATAGATGTAAGAAAGTATGCATTTAGAGGAGAGCATGACTTTTAGTTATGTGCAACTCAAAGGCTATGCCAAACAGTATATTAAGGTTGTTAAAGTACCATATAAGCCTGTCCAAACAGCTCATCTCTTCGCTGTTCAAACAACATGTAGAAAGTGTCTTTTAAAACCTGTAGAAATCAAAGCAGAATACGTATAAAATGTTGAATGCCAAATTTGGCTGGAATTACACAACTGGGTTGATTTGGGTGGCTTTAAACCTGGCGGGTCACACCGGGCTTCGAACTTTTAAGAACCAATTTCTTTTGACCCATTATGAAGGCTAGGACCGATTTACAGGTTAAGACTCTTCATAAAGAAGGCTTCACATATATGGGTCTATCCTTTAAACATATACTATTTTAAAATTTTTAATAAATCTAAAAGTTCATTATTAGCTGCTTTTGATTGATAAAAGTTGAAAGATAAAAAGTGATGAAATAGACCTTAAACGTCAAAAGCATAAAACATGCAGAACATAACAGTATGCAAAGGTGCAGTTTTTTACACTGTTTAAGTAACATGGTGTTCCACCTAAGGTGAATCGTACATCCTTCGATTTCAAAAATGTTGACATGTGAAAATCTTATAAAAATATGACACAGCGAGAAACTCCAAACTAATTTCATAACAAAATGAGAGATTTAATATGTGAACTATCATGAGCTAATGTTACTATACAATACATTTTTATGCCATCTGGCTAAGACACGGTCAAAAATGCTTTATTCCTTAACCATAACAAACACTTCCAAAATAATAAATTTCAAAGAGAATGTATGCTGTAATCATGGTCCCAGAAATCAGTGTTACCACTATACCTAACTATCTAGATTATGTTTTTTACAAATAGCTCTTTGTTTTCCTTTTACTTTCGGATATACCAACACAGCCTTATTACGCAAGTTCCACGCTCATCGATATTTACAAAATTTAAATATAGTGTAGTAAAATGTTACCTATTGTTTTCCTTTCATTTTGGTGCTGAGTCATTTACCCTTGGGCTTGACGCATTATATCGCCTTCTTCTTGAGAAGTCTACAACATACACAGTTAAGGAACAGTTTTAGATGGTATTTGGGATTGCATTTTTGAGAATATTTTATGACTATTGCGGTTGCAAAACGCAAATAATCAGACACAAAACGTTGTTTAAAAAAAAGCAAGTTGAGGCCTGGCATATGCATATGCATAATCTATTCCGAAATTGCAACCCAAACACACCCTAATACGAATAAGGAGGACTATAAAAGTGATTATCTGATATGATTATTTGAGGGACAAATAATTACTTTTGATAAAAGCAATTTACCAATTTTTTATAACTCCAAGAAGCGTATAAGCCGATGCAGACATTAGTTGATTATATCTTATTCCAATTATTCAATATCACAGAATTAATTTCAGAATTCATCTAGTCTACACACTCCCTTATAAAATCTGCATACCTTTCATTACTCTTGTACAATCAACATCACCATCTACTTCACGATATTCTTCTATCGATAATTCTTCACGGTTTATGCCATCACTTGCACTCAAAATGTAGTAGGCCTTGAAAAGTAAATAAAAATTACTCAATGTTCAGAGTGTTTAGAATTGGTTATTATAACCACCTAATTGCTTGTTGGTTACAAAATAAGCAGTTTGAGATAAGTAAGTTTCGCACTATCAATCCAAAAACAGCTCATTTCATTTTCATTCGATTCTACAGATGGGCAAGATGAACCATATTCTATGACCTCATCAATTTTAAGACCACAATCATAAAACAAATTGCTCGTATGCGTCAATAGAGTAACCGTATTCTAGTCAAGTGCACATTTATATCTTAAAAAGAAAGGAATTATGTTTGGCTCTTTGTGAGCCGATGAATACCTGATTATTCTGCATATCCAACACCTCTTCTCTGCTTTTGATGATTAAATTCAATCAAATGTCAAACACCTGCAAGAACGTTTAGCATATAAAAGTTGTATAAAAACATTTTTTGACTGGCTCAAAAGGGTAGAGCATCGGACCGACAACGCGTATCTGCCATGGCTGCAACTTTAGTAATGCAGACCAATTTATCTCTAGTCCTCTTTACCGATAAACTCATCATTGCCTTTTATAAAATAATATTAATGCGGGCCTTTCGGAAAATAGTAAAGTGTGAGACAATCCCAAACGGCAAACAAAGCGTAAGCCAGGCTTAATTATTTACACACCATGGTTGTAAGTATCGATAACTAAATGTGTTAAAACTCAAATATGATGAAAATACGTGTATACCTGATTATCTTTGTCCAATCATAAACCACCCTTTCGAATGAAAATGTTGTAATTAATCCAAAACAAAGACTAACCTTGTAAGACAACATTTTTAAGTGCAGTTTATGTGGTTCAAGCTCCCGCCCCTTGGCATCCACTGTCTATAAATTCATTTGCCACATTCCTAACCGAGCCTCTCTTACTCTGCCTAATCAAGCAAATAGCTCTAAATACTCCTAAACTACACTTGAAATAATTCATATTAATCAATAAATTTCAAAAACTGGAAACATCGTATGAATGATTTTGAATACCTTGAAAATCATAACAGCTCTAATGTACTTGTTTAATTTAACAACTGAAATGAAAACTAATGAGATGTGGTTTTAATCAATCAAAACTCGGACGGAATCAAACATGAAAACCTTCATAAGTGTTCTTAGAAGGAGACACGTTACCAGAAAACTTAGACCGAAATGCACAATTTAACAAATGATCCTAAAAGCAGGCCTAATATATCGATAGCAAACCAAATAGTAGCATTCTGGTTACAATACCTCAATTACATCTCGAAATTCATCCAACCTAAAACTCTTGTGAATAATAGCGTCTTCAAAGTATTCAAAGAAGGTGCGTTGAATAAATAATAAGATCCTGTAACATGGTAAAAACATGTAATTAAGACCATAAGAAATTAGATGGAATATAAATTTAAAGCAATCAATGTATGTAAAATAAAAAGAAGATGGAAACTGTCTTGCGTGTTCATATGGAATCTGTCTTTGTTGACAGCATATGAATGACTGGCACCAATTATCTTTTTTATTGTGTTTAAATTGATAGAAGAATTTTAGTGTGTTTCCATATTAAAAATGCAGACCTTGCAGTGTATAATGTATTCCAGCCGATTATGTAGTATAATTTCCTATTCCAGCCGATTATGTAGTATAGATTCCTAAAATACATTGTAACCGATTCTGTAGAGTTTTACATCATAAGGTTTTCAACTTTGGTGCAAGCTGTGTGATAGAAGTTTCAACATTACCAAAAATAGATTAAGCTTTCAATATTTGATGCAGGCCCAAGTATTGAAGAACGGGTCATTTTATTTCTGTAGGCCCAAGATCGTGTGAAGAAAAGCCCTTTATTCAAAAGGGCATAACTTGGCCTCAGATAATCCGTTTCAGGCCCACGACCAGCCGTTTCAAAGCTTGGAACGAGGAGAACGCCATGGTAACCTAAACGGGAGTTTCGAGCCTTGAATCATTATATTTTAGGAGTTATTTAGATTTTCGTATTTTTTCAAGAATTTTGGACTTTTGTTTTTAGCATAACTTTCGGCCCGTTTGTCTTTTAAGGCCCGTTTTAGTTTTTCTTTCCTATTTAAAAACTGTATTGTAACCCTAGCTATTCAATTCAAGAAATATAAAAAGTCCAATTTTGGCCGTTTGCTAAATTTATCCTAATAATCGGTATTCGTGTAAATCAACGATTGTTGGAAGAATCAATCCTGGTATTTCGTGTGAATCAACAAGATCGATTTGTCTTATCTCATTTTGTTACACTACATCAAGATTACCAAAAATAACACATTATTTCCCGCAATCGCTTCAACTTTCTGGTTCAAGTCCCCTTGTTCTTGGTGGATACCACCAACACTCTTTAACTAAATTTACAACAAAGAGAAACCAACATCAAAATCAAAATTAGCTACATAAAATTTAACATATTATCAGTTGAATGAGATAAGAAACCTGAATCGACGATTGCATTATCGTTGTTGCAGCAGCTTTTTCGGGCACACTCCGGAGGTGCATCCTCCATTTTCACCACCACTCCGGCGTAGTAAGCGGCTGGTAAAAAGAACGAAAAATAATTAGATATAAAAACTATGGTAAAAATTAGATCTACATATAAAAACTATTAGATCTATTAAAACTATAAGAGAAAACCGCATATACCGTTTATGGTGGTTGGCCTGTGGTGATGGTCAGCTCATGGTGGTGGTGGTCAGCTCATGGTGGTGGTGGTGGTCGGTTGTGGTTGAATTTTAGAGAGGTTTGGTGTGTGTTTTTAGAGAGAGAGAGAGAGAGAGAGAGAGAGAGAGTTGGATGAGAATGAATATTTAAATGAGAATGAATGAGTTATTCGGGTTTTCAACATTCAATAGGAATTTAATTTTTCAATATTGCCTAATATAGATTCAACTTTTCTAGATTTCAACTTTTCTAGATTTCAACTTTTCTAGATTTCTAGTTTCAACATTTGAGTAAATCTTCTTTATAAGGAGTATAGATAGTAAGTTATTTGTTTATGACAAAGTAGTTTACTTGTTGTCTCTTAACAGTATGTTGACACATGTTTAAATATATAATTACGCATACCAATTAACCATCTCAATTAATGGTCAACTATTTCATCTATTGCCCATATATCATTCTATCATTTGCGTATTCATAAAGGTCTATAAAAATAAGAATTAAAGTCTATTAAATAAAAACACACTTTCACAAATTTCCATAAGTTTAAACATATAATTATGCACATCAATTAACCATCTCAATCAACGCTCAACTATTTTATCTATTGCTCATATTATATCATTCTATCATTTGCGTACTTGTAAAGGTCTAAAAGATAAGAGTTAAAGTCCATTAAATAAAAATACACTTTCACAAATTTCCATAGTTACCATAGTTAGTAAACAAATTTTCTTTTACCAAATTAGTATGCAAAACTTTCAATTATAGCGACTTGCTATCGATTTTGCAGGTAAATTAATTACCACCTAATATATATTTAAATTTTCTGCGTACATGGATGTTAGGATATATTAACATTTTCTGCTTAAGTGTTAACACAAGAGAAATTTAATCATTTCTTCTCTTCATCTTCAACCTCTTATATATTTAAATTTCTTTATTTTTTTAAACAAATTAAATTTCTTTATTTAAATTTAACCAAGTTTCAGCCACTTCCACCCAATTTCGGCCATTTCAAACATGCTTTGCTTTACCAATTCTCCAAATTATTGGACCGATTCAGTGCCAATGATTGTGCCTAGATTTAAACAAGAAATAGGTAGTATGAGAACCCTCTAAGTGAGTGTGGAATCAGAGGTAATGAAAAGGACTATTGAAGTGCAAAGCCTTAGAGAGCAACATCAGACGTATTTGAGTCAAAGACATCGTCAAAGAAGTGGAAGATTACTTGAAGACATACTCGTCAGCGGGGATGGATATCAGCTGGTATGTAGAAGGAATACGCTAATCATTTCTTCTCTTCATCTTCAACCTCTTATATATTTAAATTTCTTTATTTTTTTTGAACAAATTAAATTTCTTTATTTAAATTTAACCAAGTTTCAGCCACTTCCACCCAATTTCGGCCATTTCAAACATGCTTTTCTATTACACAATCCAAATTATTGGGCCGATTCAGTGCCCAATGATTGCTGCCTAGATTTAAACAGAAATTAGGCTAAGTATTGAAGAACCTCTAAGTGGTGGAATCAGAGGTAATGAAAGGACTCTCTGAGTGCAAAGCCTTAGAGAGCAACATCAGACGTATTTGAGTCAAAGACATCGTCAAAGAAGTGGAAGATTACTTGAAGACATACTCGTCAGCTGGGATGGATATCAGCTGGTATGTAGAAGGAATACGCTGAGGTTCTAAGGAGAGTAAGAGATGGCAATACTTTGACTATCCTATCACCCTTTGAAGAAGAATAAGCTGAGCTTAAGTTGTTCTCTGAAGTTTAGGCGAGAAACTCAATATCTCCTAAAGGCGCAAAAAAGGTGATTTGAGTTGTCTGTACCAAGTACGAAGTTGGTAAAAATAGTGAATAGTTGGCAGAACTGTTCACTAAAGTATGGGCGGTTAGTTTCCAAAAAGGGACGTGCATTAAATACCTCGTACCTCGTACATCCTCTACTAGTTTATTGACACGTTGCAACTACCCCCACTAAGGACTCAACCTCGTATTAGTATAAATAGAGAATGGTGTAAGGAGTAAATGCCATCGCTTTTATTGTTGTTGTTATTATAGGCATTTACTCCTTTGTCGAACTTACACAGTAGACCTTTGATCCTATCAGCTGGCTATATAAGTTCGCTTGTAAACTTGATACCCTATCAAGTTTACTTGTTCAAAGGGTGATCATACATTGTCATTCAACTTGTGCGATCCATAGCACATTGTAATACTTTGATTCTTATCAATAAAGCAGTACACGATTGAAAACTTATTACTTGTGTTATTTACATTAGATAAGTGTTATATTCCATATAGACGTGTTAATTGGAACTTTCAATTGGTATCAGAGCAGTGCTAATTTATAAAACTCTTTAGAAATTGTTCTTTGTTTTAAACAAATCAAGATATAATCATGTCTGGAACCATACCACCTACCTCACCACCTTTTGGAACAAGTTATGGTAATCCGGGTAGCCCTAATGTTAATAGGGTTGACACGATGCCTACAACTACCGACCCTATCAACACTACGACTACAACAAATGTGTCTTAAAGTGTTGTTGATGAAAACCTCCCTTAACTTCTTGATTTAAGAAGAGGGTCTCATGTTACAAATGTTTCTGCTTTTGACAAAGAGGATTTCACGAGTTGGAAAGTTAGGTTATTAGTATTCCTTGATGGACTTGAACCTTACCTTCTGAAAACTCTAGAAGATGGATCATTTATACCCATGTCAAGTTTGTCCACTTCTTTTAATCTTTTGCCTATATGTCAAAATCAATGGTCAAATGCTGAGAGTCGTCTTGCTAATCAAGATAAACAATTAAAAAGTATCATTATATCTTGCTTACTAAATGATGTTATGAAATATGTCATCAAGTGCTAAACTGCAAAAGAGATGTGGAATGATCTCATTTTATCTCATGAGGGACCATCTGACACAAGAGATACCAAGATTGCAGCCTTGAGACTCAAGTTCAATGCTTTTAACTCACTTGAATATGAAAAAGTAAATGGAACTTTCACAAGGTTAAAATGCTTGCTAAATGACCTTGAAAATAATGGTGTTACTATTCCTCAAGCAGAAGTCAATGCCACATTTGTTAATAGCCTGCCAAGAAAATGGTTGAGCATGAATCAAACTTAGAGGGAAAATAATTCTATCAAAAATGATAGCCTGGCCACTCTGTATGGCAAGTACAATTATGAGGAGGGTCTGATTGATCAAATCTATGAGTCAGGTACACAAAGATTTACCATTCAGGCCTCAACCTTAAAAGCCTTGATTTTTAACCATCAATTTTAGGATAGTGACTCAGATGTTGAAGAAGATCAAAGGACCAGCAACAAATTTATGCCTAACCTAAATGCAGAGTATCATGAAAGAGCTCTACTGGCAAACCAGAAGAAGTTTTATAGGAGGTCTGGCAGGGTTGGATCATCTAGGAAACCCTTGGACAAATCTAAAGAAACCTGTTTTGCTTGTGGGAAACTTGGTCATTTTCAAAAAGACTGTCCCTCACACAAAACTTCCACACTATCTTATCCATCCTCAAACAATTCCTTTAATAAATCCAAACCATACACACCATCCTTCAACCAAACATCTTCTTAGAACTCTGGTAATCATCAAAAGGATTACAAAGGAAAATACAAGGGACTCAAAGCTGAAATGGTTGTCCTAACCAAGACGATTGATGATATGACCTAGGGAAAGCGTGAAAAGGGAAAGAAAGAAAAAGAAAAGAATGAAAAGGGTTTGATAGATGAGTCATTTGACTGGGATGATGAATCTGTCTCATCAGATGATGAAGGGAGCACCAAGATCAGGGCATTTATGGCAATTGCAAAGGATGAGCCTTTATTTGGAAAGGCTGATGCAAGATCAGGCCAATGGGTTGACATTACCATGAAAAAGGTACACAAACTCTTGTCTATGACTGATGGTGATGAAAGGAAACATGTTTTAGACTATACTCATGTTGACCTTCACTATGTGGAGGATCAAAGGAAAAACTTGGTTAATAAATTTAATCTACTTAAACAAGAAATATCCTTACATAAGTCAGAACTGTCTAACCTTAAAAACACTGTGTCCATTAATTGCTCTCTTCAAAATGAAGTCATTAGGGTAAACCTAGAGAATGAATCTCTGAAGGATGAGATCATTGACCTAAAAAAGGTCATTGAGAAATGGACCTGTAGTAAAGTCACCCTAGACCAACTGCTCTCTGAGCAAGTACCTGGAAATATTGTCAAAGCTCTAGGTGGGAAAGGTAGAAGGAAAGAGAAAATCTCCTCCAAAGAGGTTGTTTTCACTAAAGCTGATGAATCCTCATCTGTGCTTGCACCTGAGATCACCTCTGACTCAGAGTCTGAATGTGACTCTCAGGAACCTCTTCCACCTCTTCCCAAGCTAATAGGAGCAGCACCCTCTGGCACTTCAGAGAGTCTTATTTCTTTGTCTGACTTGACCCTTAACATGGCTGACCTTACACTTGACACTCCTGTCCCCAAGAAGACTAGACCATCTGTTAAAGTGTCACCTGCATATGTCATTAAGAAAAAGACAGAGAAATCTCCTGCTGTTCCTAAACCTTGCTCTGACAAAAAGGCTGACTCATCCACTGAGCAACTTCTTCTCACTCTGATGGAAGAGGTAAAGGGTCTCAAAAAGCAAATTGAGATCCTTTCAGGCACCCCTCCATCAAGCTCCCAGCCAAGTCGTTCTAAAGCTACCAAGCAAAAGACCTGGTTTGGACCTTGTAAGCACTGTGGGTTTAAGAATGATCTCTCTGATGATTGATACTCAAAGTCCAAGTGCTTTACTTGTGGATCCCCTGACCAAAGAACACTTAGAACATGCTGCTGTTAAGAAAACATTAAGTAAGCTTAAGGCTCAGTCACCTCTAAAACCCTCACCAAAGAAGGCTCCCATGATTCTAAAGCCTTTCAAAAGTGTAAATACTCTGGATTTAATGACCATCACTCTGACCACTATGAGTTCTACCCTGGGTGTGAAGTATGTGGTAGTATTGCACATAAACCATCTGACTGTCCTAAGAAACACCCTAACTCCATGAGACCAAGGATTGCCAACAAGAAATCAGAACCCACTGAAAAGTATGTTTACAAAAGGAACTAATCTGTGTGAAAATGTCTATGCAGGATTGCCTCAAGAGGTTTGTATGGTATCTAGATAGTGGCTGCTCTAGACACATGACAGGGATTAAACAATATTTGCACAGATATTCAAAGGAGTCAGGTCCTAAAGTGGTTTTTGGAGATGATTCTTTAGGAGACACAGAAGGGTATGGCTCAGTGAATTGTAATGGAATCACCTTTACCAGGGTTGCTTATGTGAATGGTCTGAAACATAACTTGATTAGCATCGGTCATTTGTGTGATGCCAACTACAAAGTTCTGTTTACCAAAACTCAGGGAACCATTTACAACTAAAATGATGAAGTTGTCCTCATTGCTCTTAGAAGAAGAAATGTCTATGTCATTGATATGTCATCTTTCAATAAAGAAAGCAATGCTTATTTCTTTGCTAAGGCCTCCCCAAGTATTAATTGGCTCTGGCATAAGAGACTGTCTCTCCTCAACTTCAAGAACATAAACAACCTTGCAAAACACAACCTTGTCTCTGGTCTTCCATCCCCGACTTTCTCTTAAGACAAAAATTGTTCAGCTTGTGAGAAAGGGAAGCATCACAGAGCATTATTCAAAACAAATAGATCATTTTCCATCAACAAGTCTTTACATCTCCTCCACATGGATTTGTTTGGACCTGTCAAACCCCAAACCATCAGCTACAACAAATATACCCTTGTCATTGTAGATAAGTACTCAAGGTACACCTGGGTATTTTGCCTTAATAAAAAGAGTGATGCAGCTGACTGTATCATGTCTTTTATCAAAAAGATGGAAAACCTTAATGAAGTAAGGGTAAAGGAGCTGAGAAGTGATAATGGAACAGAGTTCAAAAACCATAAGCTATAAGACATCTGTGATGAAAATGGTATATCTCATAACTTCTCTTCTTCCTGTACCCCTAAACAAAATAGTGTTGCTGAAAGAAGAAACAAAACACCGATTGAAGCAGCCAAAACTATGCTAAATAGTGCAAAACTCCCAAACAATTTTGGGGAGAGGCTGTCAGCACTGCCTACTACATACAAAATAGATCCATCATTATGAAAAGTCATGGGAAGACATCATATGATGTGTTCAGAGGAAGATATCTTGATATCAGCTATTTTCATGTGTTTGGGTGTCCTGTTCATATTCACAATCACAAGGATCATTTGGGAAAGTTTGATGAAAAAGCTGATGATGGATTCTTTCTTGGCTACTCTCTAGTAGCTAAAGCTTTTAGGGTGTTCAACATCAGAAGACAAGAAATGGAAGAAATAGTACATGTTACATTCAGTGAAGATGATGAAGCCATTTCTCAATCCAGCACAGAAGGTAATGCAATCAACTTCAATGAAAACAAATCCTTTCCAGATGATGAATTCCTTAAACCAAGGAGTGAAGTTACTCAGTGCCTTGGCAATACTGAGTATTTTCCCTACATTCCTGCATATGAAAACACCATACCCTCTGAATCACCCATTCTTCATGTCTTTGTCACCTCCGAAGATCCTTTTGAGTTTACCGAGGCTGATAATCACCCAGCTCTCAATGAACCTGATCAAACAGAATCAGTTGATCCCTTTGAACCAGTTAATCACTTTGAACCAGTTGAACCTTAAAACAATGTCATCATTGAACCAATCAGTGATATCCAACCCTCACCAACTATACCACCCTCAGCTGATGTCACCCTTCAAATCCTTGTTCCTCAAGACATATGGTCAAGAGAAAAGCACATTGAACTTATTAATATCATTGGTGAACATCTTGCTGGTATCACAACCAAAAGTAGGATCAGAGACTCATATGTTGCCTTAGCTTCTAAATGTCTCTATGTTAACTTTCTCTTTAAAATGGAACCCAAAAAGCTTATTAAACCTCTTGAAGAAGAATGGTGGATTATTGCAATGCAAGAAGAGCTGAATCAGTTTGAAAGAAACAAGTTATGGACCTTGGTTTCAAAACCTCATGGTAAAACCATCATTAGGACCGAATGGATCTAGAAAAACAAGATGGATGAGAATGGGATTGTTATTAAGAATAAGGCAAAGCTGGTTAGTCAGGGTTATAATCAGCAAAAAAGGATTGATTATGAAGAAACCTTTGCACCTGTTGCAAGATTGGAAGCCATCAGGATCTTTCTGGCTTATCCAACCTACATAGGATTTATGGTGTACCAGATGGATATAAAGAGTGCATTCTTGAATGGGAAAATCTCAAAGGAGGTTTATGTTCAACAACCTCTTAGGTTTAAAAGCAGTGAATTTCCCAATCATGTTTGTAAGTTGGATAAAGCTCTCTATGGGCTAAAACAAGCCCCTAGAGCCTGGTATGAAACTCTTTTAAAATTTCTTATTAAGCACAAGTTTGTCAGAGGTACCATTGACAACACTCTTTTTACTTATAAGACTAAGAGTGATGTTATTATTGTACAAATATATGTGGATGATATCATTTTTGGGTCAACCAGTTCAAAATTAAGTAAACAATTTGGAAAGCTGATGACCAAAAAGTATGAAATGAGTATGATGGGTGAATTAACTTATTTTCTGGGTTTTCAAATAAAACAAGATTTCAAAGGAATCTCTATTTGTCAAGAAAAATATGTTAAAGATTTACTCAAAAAGTATGATCTAGCTGATAGTGCCTCAGTGAAATGCCCTATGCTTCCCCCAAACAATTTGGGCCCTGATGAGTCAGGGGTCTCTGTTAATGAGACATTGTTCAGAGGCATGATAGGGTCACTGATGTACCTCACAGCTAGCAGACCTGATATCCAATTCTCCACATGTCTCTGTGCTAGGTACCAAGCTAACCCCAAGGAATCCCACCTTGTTGCTGTAAAAAGAATTTTCAGGTATCTCAAAGGAACTCCAAATCTTGGCCTCTGGTATCCAAAAGGATCGGGCTTTGATCTAAAAGCATACTCTGACTCAGACTACACTAGATGTAACCTGGATAGAAAGAGTACCTCAGGGGGTTGTTAGATACTTGGAGGAAAGTTAGTATGTTGGAGTGCAAAGAAGCAAAGCTCTATGGCAATGTCATCAGCTGAAGCTGAGTATGTAGCTGCTGCTGGATGCTATACTCAAGTCCTCTGGATCAAGAGTCAGCTGGCTGACTATGATGTTCTCTATGATAAGGTACCCATATTTTGTGATAATACAAGTGCCATTTCCATATCAAACAATCCAGTGTTGCATTCTAGGACAAAACATATTGACATCAGGTATCACTTCATCAGAGACCACATTTTAAAAGGTGATATTAAGCTTCATATTGTACCCACTCATTTGCAACTGGCTGATATTTTTACCAAACCTCTAGCTGAGCCTGGCTTTACTAGATTGGTAGCTGAGTTGGGTATGCTCAATATTGAAAAACATGTATCTGATAAGAAAAAGGCTTTAAGTGATCCTCTGACTTGAATATTAAATGTTTTTAAGGTAACTTAAATTTAACTAGCAAGTTGAAAGACAAACATTCTCAATATTTAATTTAAGATTTACTCAAAAGGTTTTACCAACTTTCTTAGAAAATGTGGAAATAACAGTACTCGAAGGATCATGGGGACCCAAGTTTTGTGACAGTTTTACCACTCACATTTAATGCGGACTTCAAATCAATTTTATTTTTAAACTTGTAAAATTTTATGTGGTATAAAATGTTTACCTTTTTCATATACATTATTTTTCACTCAATCAAAACCCTAAAACCTCCATTTTTATCATCTCACATAAACCTTTTCATCAAAGTTAAATCAAATTTTTAATCAAATGGCTTCAGAATCTACATCTTCACAACAATCACAACAACTTCTACTATCATTAAAGGTCAATTTTATGTGTGAGGAGGGTATAATTGCTTTCAATAATGCTATTGCTCTTCTTGAGCACCCAAACGAGTTATACCGACCCATGCTTAGTTTTCTCTCGAACTGTTGCATCAATAAAGCCCTAACACTTCAACCTTCCGCAATATATGTGGATTACCTTAAGGAGTTTTTGTATACACCAGAGGTTGAAGAAGAGACCAAGACCATAACCTTCTCACTTTCATGGTGGGATGAACGCCTGTCCTTTACTCAAGATGAGTTCATATCTGCCATTCGCCTACCCACTTGTAACGACGCTATTCCTCTACCTCCCAAGGAAACTGTAAAGGTTGGGCTGGCGACTTTGGGTTTATTTGACAAAGACAAACCAACCCTTTCATCCTCTGTCCTTGTTAATTCTTCACCCTTAAAGATGAAGTATTTTACACCCATTTGGAAACTATTCATGCAATATATTTTCATGTCTTTAGGTGGGATGCAGGGATCACATGACCAAATGAACCTTAATCAGCAGATAATCTCATATTGTCTAATTTAGGGGTTGGAGATTGACATTGGGGTGATTATTATCTTAGACTTGATTCATAAGCTTCAAAATGGGAAGAAGAACAGGGAAACAAATATTTGCTATACAAGGTTTTAATCCCTGATTTTTGAAAAATTGCTTGGAGAAAATTATATCAGCAATGATCTCACTCTTGTAAAACCCCACACTATTATAGATGCTTCTTTTCAAAAACCATTAGCATATGAAGTTCCTTTAACCTCACACATGCTAAAAGTAGCTAAACTTTCTGAAGAGCCTGAACAGTCTTTGATCCCTCCCTCTGGGGAGGTAAATGCTGATGACATAGTTGATAAGTCTTTGTCTAGGGCCTCTGTCCAGCCTGTCACTCAGTCAAAAGCACCAACTGACCTGATGATAAAGAAGAAGAAAACCCCACCTTCTTCCAAAACAAAGTCTCCATATAAGGTCAGGGTCATTCTTCCAAAGAAACAAGTCACTGAGACTCAGCACGCTGAGGTCACAGTGGCCACTGCTGATGCCACCCAAAGTCTAGAAGCCTCCGAGTCGGCAGAGGAACAAGTAAACCAGCCTACAGCCGCTGAAGCTGAAAAGGTAACAATATTTTAAATATAAAGGGCACTGCAAGCAACCACTCTCAAACTTCTCTAGGAGAGAGTGGTGAAGTTAAGGGCTACCCCTGACCCAATAGAGAGTCAGAGTTAGGACTTAAATTCCCATATCTTCTGTACACTCTGTGTCTGCCTTCAGGGGATGATACTGAAAGGCTAAAAACGCTTGATGGTTGACTCTGAAAACTTTAGAGTTTGCTAGATTAACCCATCCGTGCATAAAAGTTAACCTCTGTATGAAATGTACTCACTCAGACTCAAAGGTCCCCTTAACCAATGAAAAGAGTCCCAAAGTCTTAGACTTTTGAGGAGACTGGATAATCACACCTAGTCTTCTTAGAGGCAGCGAATGGCAATCCTTCCCCATATACAAACTCACAACTGAAAAGAGTCCTAAAAGTTTCAAGCTTTTGAGGGGAGTGGATAATCACACCCAGTTTTCTTAGGGGCAGCGAATGGCGATCCTTCCCCATATTACAAACTCACTGTTTTAACTAACACATTTATGCAGGTTCTAGACCAAAAAGTTGAGGTGGTTGAAGGATGCTGGGTTTATAAGTATGAAGATTATAGTGAGGAACAATCTCTAGAGTTCCCACAGTTGAGCAGCTTAGCTGTTAGAATGAAGCTGTATAAAATTAACTAAGCTGTTCATTAACCTTAGAGAGTTCCCTATACACAGATAAGTCAGAAATCAAGGTTGTAAAGTCTTTCTTAACAACCATATCTCTAAACTGCAAGATCAGACCATGCATGACTCTGAAGAAATAGTTAAAATTTAAAAGGACTCTGACTTGACCTACAATCAATGCCTGATGTGAACTAAGATTCATATCAGGTACATGCTTTTGCTGATAAGCCAATTCAGTCATACCCCCTTGGTCATCTTCATGAAGAGTTGTGCCTACTCAATAACAAGGTTAATCAGCTAGAGTCCAGCATAACCAAGCATGTCTCTGATTCCATTCAGTCCACTGTGCCCTTAATTGTTACTAACACTCTTAAAGAACAGATGTCTGGTCTACTCTCAGATGCTCTAAAAGATATTCTTCCTCAGTTGATTAAGGACTCTATCAAAAGTTCTGTTTCGGAATCCATTGTAGAAGAGTTACCTCAGGTTGAGGCTCAGGTTCAGAAGAACTTATAGGATCAGTTACATGATCTTCTTCTGAAAACTATATACAAAGAGTTTAATGCATTCAACAGATTAGAGAGCCAAAGATTTGTTTTACTTCAAAAGGAGCTGAGCAAATTCCTTCACACCAAAATGAGGAAATCCATCAGACTGAGAGTCCGCACAGGGATGAAAGAAGTTCGTAACAAACTATCTGCTTGTACATCCACTATAGCTACCAACTCCTAGCATGTTCAACATCTCAGGCTTATGCTTAAGGACATGGTTTCCCTCCTCTAAGCAGCAAAAGTCTTTTAAAAGGCTAATGCTGAGGGGGAGAAGTAGGAGAAAAACAACCCTAAATCACATGCTAAAGAAAAAGATGCTCAACACCCTGATCAAACTAAGTGGGAGCAAGACTCATGGGCCACCACTATTTATATTGTTCAAGGGGAGCAACCATCAGCTCAAGTTGTACCAAATGCAGGATAAGTTCCCCCTATCAATGAAGAAAAAGCTCTGGTTCTTCATACCTTAGAAGAAAAGAGCTCAGAGGAAGACACTTCAGGAAAGAAAGAAACTAATGATGAACCTCCAGCCAAGAAACTGAAGTTCTTAATTCCATCATCATTATTAATTTCATCACCAACTCCTCTGAAGACTATCATGCCTGATCCTCCTAAATTCAGTGAAGCTATCAAAATGACTCTGGATCAATTCACTAAACATCTCAGCAAAACCACCTCATCTATCTTCTCTCCTACTCCTCCAAAAGAGCCAACTCCACCTAAAGATCAAACTCCTCTCAGAGATAAATCCTAAGGAAAAAGTATTACAACTGAGGATCCACTAAAGGATATCATGCGGGGGATCGGCACCCAAAATATCAAGTCTCAAGTCCTTTGTAATTCCAAAGGAACCACTGAGTAAGGAGAAAGTCATGGCTCAGCTCAAGGAGATAAAAAGATTAGCTTATCTAAAGGCTGAGAAAGATAAGTCTGAGAAGTTTCTGAAGAAAATCTTAAACCCTGCTACAATTAGGGCTTAGACTCAAAAGATGGTTGAGCATGAGGCTAAGAGGCAAAAGATGCTTGATGAATACAACCATCAGATCTCCTTCAGAGCTGATTAACTGCCAATCACAAAGATCAGATATGTTCTCAATCCAAATAAGGAAGCAACTATGAAGATCACCAGAGGCGATAATCCTCTGAATCTCATTGTCCATCCTAACTTCAGACTAAGGACGATGGGTTTTAGTGAATGGCTAGAAGTTCATGCCCTGGCATCCAAAAAATCTAGGAAATCAAACGATATGCTTTTGCAGAGTCTAAGAGCAAAATTCCAGTGGGTCATAAACCAGGCAAAGAAGCTAGGACTTTCTCCACCTCCAGCACTTGCAACCTTTGGAATGACAGTTGAAGACAAGAAAAGGAAAAGGACAGAGATTCTCAAAGAAGTCTTTGTGACTGAAAACATCACAGTTGATGGAATGCATAGGAACCTGGTTCCTCCCTAGGGATTAAAGGCAGACAAGGGCTTGTCATTAGGGAACCTGTGTCAGGGATTTTCTTCTACAACGGTAATTGGGACTTGGTCTTTCAAAGAGAAGAAGAATTCCATCTGGCCACCACAGCTCAGTTAATCAGACTACAGAGGTCCATTCAAAGGGGTACTCCAAAGGCTGATGAAATGTTCAGGAAATTAGAGCTGACAATAAAAGCTAGGGATGATGCTGTTCAAGCTAGAGATATTGTAAAAGATAACTTAGATGGCTTGGGCCAACATATGTAAGGAATTAATGAAGTTATTTTTATCTATTCTCTGTCTAATTATATGTAAGAAGAAGTTGTGTCTCACTTACCTTAATTTAATTACTTAGCATAATTTATATTCAAATAGGGGGAGATTGTTGGGCCAATTCAGTGCCCAATGATCGCTGCCAAGATTTATACAAAAATTAGGCTAAGTATTGAAGAACCTCTGAGTGGTGGACTCAGAGGTAATGAAAGGACTCTCTGAGTGAGAAGCTTCAAAGAGCAACATCGGACGTATTCGAGTCAAAGACATCGTCAAGGAAGTGGAAGATTACTTGAAGACATACTCGTCAGCTGTGATGGATATCAGCTGGTATGTAGAAGGAATACGCTGAGGTTCAAAGGAGAGTCAGAGATGGCAATACTCTGACTATCCTATCACCATTTAAAGAAGAACAAGCTGAGCTTAAGTTATTCTCTGAAGTTTAGGCGGGAAACTCAATATCTCCTAGAGGGGCGACAAAAGGTGATTTGAGTTGTTTATACCAAGTACAAAGTTGGTAAAAGTAGTGAACAGTTGAGAGAACTGTTCACTAAATTATGGGCGGGTATTTTCTAAAAAGGGACGTGCATTAAATACCTCGTACGCCCTCCACTAGTTTATTGACACGTTGCAACTACCTCCACTAAGGACTCAACCTCGTATTAGTATACATAGAGAATGTTGTAAGGGGTAAATGCTATCGCTTTTATTGTTGTTGTTATTATAGGCATTTACTCCTTTGTCAAACTTACACAGTAGACCTCTGATCCTATCAACTAGCTATATAAGTTCGCTTATAAACTTGATACTCTATCAAGTTTACTTGTTCAAAGGGTGATCATACATTGTCATTCAACTTGTGCGATCCATAACACATTATAATACTTTGATTCTTATCAATAAAGCATTACACGATTAAAAAGTTATTACTTGTGTTATTTACATTAGATAAGTGTTATATTCCATATAGATGTGTCCTGCACCTATCTTAATTCTATTTTTCAACTAAAATAACACAAAACCCAACTAAATGCCTAACCCACCAAAACCCATGAATCAAACAAAAACTCGTCAAATAAAGGAACCATTAGGCCATTACTAGAATAAAATAAAACCTACAAAATAACGTCTATCATTTCATTCCGTTAGACACTAAAACACAAAATCAACCATCTTTTCCAACTAAACCCTTAAAAACCCCTCACGATCTTTTAGATTCAACAAAACCCACAATAAAATTAGCCATCTTTATGGTATCGCTATCGAAGATAGCCACCATCTTTTCCAACCAAACTCCTAAAAAACCCCCAGTCTTTTAGATTAAAAAAATATACAAAAAAAACTCAGCCATCTTTGTGTTATCGCTACGAGAGATGGTGATGATGGCGGGTTTAGATGGTGATGATTGTTAGCTAGTAAGGCTTATATGCCCGGACCACTTGATTAGGCCCGTTTTGTATTTAGGGTTTATTTGTCTGATCCTATTTAATGGTTTTGTATTCTAATAGCTAAAAAATCTGATCAACATAATTTATCATTTTCCCTATGATTTCTACATTGATGGTGGGTGGGTGTTGTTGACGTTGATGATGGTGGGTATTGTTGATGTAAATGGTGTCAATATCTTGTTAAAAACTTGGTAGACGGTCTAGGGCGGAGCCAGAAAAATTTTTTAGAGTGGGCAATTTTTTTTACAACATATTGAAAATAGAGTAAAAAAACTGTAAGGTTGGCATTGGTAAATTTGAATGTGTTAGATTCAAATAATTAGCTTATTCAAATAGTTACTGTAAAACTAAAGAAACTTATGCAACGATGTAGGTAAAACAAAATGTGGATCATTTAATATTTTATTGTATCTCCTGTGCAAATAACCTATCTTCAATTTTAATAAGAAAACCACGTTCATCTACAAATTGATATTGCACAAAATTATGAGGATTGTTTTTTAAAAAAAGGCTATAATATAAAAAATAGAGAAAGGACACATTTTATATTTGTCACCCACTAACTCACGTGATGCATTTTATTACAAAACAAAAAATGTTTTACCCCTTTTTTATACTCTTTTTTTGTTTCCTGTGCCATCTTCCTTAGGCTACCCGGAGTGGCATCACCTCTCACTCGTGAGTGAGCGACTCACGGACCAAGAACCAAAACCTTCACCACATCTCACTTGTGAGTGTGTAAATTTGGAAGAGAGAATGGTGACTGACTCACCATTGATGGGTGGTAAAGTTTTATTGTTTTTATTTGGTTTGTAAGTGTGTGTGGGGTATTTAATGAGGTATTTTTTGTATAAAGTGTGTATTTTAATAAAAGATGAGTTAGTAGTGACCACTACGGACGAAAGGTGAGTGTGATTGAGTGTGAGGTGACGCTGATGTGGATGATGAGTTTGGTAGCACCACTCTCTTTAGCATTACAATACAGAGTTCTTTCATTGTTTACTTTTTTCCGTCACTCCAACAAATAAAAACCAGCTCGAGATTCTAAAAACTGCCTGAAATTTGATTTTGAGTTTCAATTTTAATACGAAAGACGCTTTTCTATAAGGGACAAATAATAATGAAAATTATCAAATACTCAAGAAATTTACACTACAACTTTTTGGGGGTAGGGGCACCTGCCCACCATGCCTCCTTAAGCTCCGCCCCTGTAGACGGTGTTCAAGATCTAGTTAAAAAGTAGCGTTCAAGATGAAGTAAGAGAGAAAAAGTGTGGCAAAAGACCATGAATATGTGTTTGTGTTTGTGTTTGGTGAGGATGTAGTTCCAATTAAAAAGTGAAAACGGATCAAATATTTAGGATAACCCGAGGATGGGTCACAAAATATCTACATGGATTATATAGGGGGGTAAAATATGACGTGTAAAATAATTTAAGAGTAAACTACAGTTTTGGTCATCGTGGTTTGCCGGGTCTTTCACTTTCAGTCTCTTTTTCAAAAAGTTACGGATTTTCTTCAAAGTCAGACGACCCATAACACTTTTAGTCCAATTTGTTGTTGACTGTTAGTTTGACAGGTTAAACTACTTAAAATGGCTAAAATACCCTTATCTTGGACTGAAAATGAAATACCCATCTATACCTTTTTAATTTTTTCTCTTTTTCATTATTATTTGAAAAATCACAAAAAGAAGGTGCATGTTTTGATTAGGTTAATTAAAAAAAACAGAGATAAGTTATTTGAAAAACCAACAATCAAAACATATCAACTCCTTTTTATAGATGTTTCTTTGTGATTTTTTGTGGATATAACATAACTCTTAATTTATTTGCACACGGACATTATTTTCAACACACTACATATTTATAATTTTACTTGTCCACAATAAAAGATGCATACACTAAAAAAATACACATACAAACACTCCTGGTACATCATGAAACACAAAAAAAGTCATCTTCATCAACCCTTCAACCCCCCCACCCTCCCCCTCACTGCCACCACCACGAAACTGTCGTGGCCTACCAGATCTGGTCGAGGGTTGGTCCAAGGTGGTTTTTAATATTTACATTTGATTTATCTATTAAATTGGAGGATCTTGGGACTTTATAATTTTTGAGATTATGGCTTTTAGTTTTTGTAAAATTTAGGGATTTTGGGGTTTGTTCCTTAAATTGGACGAGATTCTTAAGGGTTATTATTTTGGGGAAGGTGGCGGTTTGGTTCTGGCCGGGATTGGTGGATGGTGGGAGGCAATATTGGAAGGAGTTGGAGTTGGTGTTGTTGGATGGTTAAGGTTTTTAGTTTTGTTAAGTTTGATGATTTTGGATTTTAGTTTAAAACTTGAGGATTGTTAATGGTTAAGGTTTTTAGTTTTGTTAAGTTTGATGATTGAGGATTGTTTAAGTAAATATCCTCACTGGACAGGACGGTTTGGATCTTGTCGTCTGGTAAGGCTCGGGTACCTGAGAGTAAGAAAGAAAGACGCGTTAGCCTCGCCCCGGGGGTGATCCCAGGACCAAGCTCAGGCGTGAGAGTAAGTAAATGTTGGAGCCGGAGGGGCGTGAAATAGTGTGTGTGTGAGAATGCAATGAATGCTGCCCTAATTGCAGTAAATGAGGGGGTATTTATACTACCTGAACCACTGTAGCGATGCACTGTTTCTGACACTTAGAAATCGGGGAAGCCGAGCTAGTCCTAGCTTTTGTGTCAGGCGGCGATGTTGCGTGTAGACACAGTTCCGCAAATCCCGGGATGGAGAAGTCCTCATGAGGGCTTGCTATTGACCATAAGTCTGAAGAGGTGTCCCAGTCTTCTTGGACTTAGTGTTTTGTCTTTTCCCTGGCTTCTTCGAATGTGCCCGTCCGGACACGTTATGTTCCTTTCGGACGATGTGCCCGTCCGGACATATACACGGACATGTCCCCCCAGTATTGTGTTATTGGTTGACTAATAAGACAATACTTGATGTGTTCTACTCATTTTCTTTCCCTTCGGATTTCTCTATTATTTTATTTATTATATTTTTTTAGTAGCGACAAAAATCATAATTACAGCCGGTTAAAAATCATTATTGTTCGGGGTTAAAAACGAGGGAAACTGTACACGTGGTGATCGCTTCCCATTGAGCGGCGTAGATTGTGCCACGTCGAAGGTCTGACACGACACGACGTTTCGTGCCCCACTTTTCCCTTATAAATAGACGTCCTCTCGCATTTTTACTGCGTGTTTTCTCTTCCCCCGAACGTCCATCCAAGACCTTTTGACTTCGCCTCTCAGGTATATACTCCGACCTTGTCTAACTTTATTATTATACGTCCCCTCCGGTATCTTTGATTATGTCCGAGGAAGACCAAACTGTTGATGTTACTGTGTTGCCCAAATTTGACATGCCATCTTATGAGTCTGAGATGACTTCTAAAGATGTTAAATCTTTAGCCCTTCGGCATGGGATCCCCTTAGATTTACATCCCGTTGCACTAACGAAAGGATGGACCATGGATCAATTGCCGGACGACATGATAGGATTATATGAGCAATACTTTGAGTTTTCGGGAATAAGGGTGCCTTTTTCTACCTTCCTGTTGGCCGTGATCAAGCATTTTCGTGTACATATTTCTCAGCTTGTGCCGCTAGGGTTAAACCGATTAACCATGTTTGAGTTGTATTGCCGGAGTTTAGGTATTGTCCCCTCCGTGAACTTGTTTCGCGTTTTTTATAAAGTTAGCAAGCAAGGGCATTGGTTTTCTTTTGAGAGGAGGGTTGGTAAGGGTGCCAGAGGTCAGGTATTCCGAGAGACCTTTTCAGGGTTAAAAGGATGGAAGAAAAGATTTTTCTTTCTGGATAGGCGGGCCATACCGGATGCTATGGTCTGGAGACATCACGAATCCAATGTTAATGATCCCGTTCTCGAAGATGGCTTTCAAGCCTCATATGTGTTGCTACTGACCGAACAGGTCATAGACCTTTGGCCTGTGCCTTCGGGGCTTCTTTTTTATGGAGGGTTGGCTACTACATAGGATTTCCTTGGTTTTCATCCTATTTTCAAAGATACCAAGGGGAATGGTAATATTTTGTCATTTGGCTCTTCGGCGTGAGGTCGTTTCGGAGTGCACTAATATTTGCCTTTTCTTTTGCAGTGGTAACCATGTCTGAATATCTCTGTTTCCCCTTTCTGTCTGGTGCTTCAATTTCCAAAGGGCCTCCCCTTACTTCTTAAGATCAGATTGGACAGCACACCGCGCGTCCTCTCCCCACCGACCAGCCCATTCCAGAGAAGACAGCTCATCAAAAGGAGGTTGAAGTGGAGGATCCTAAGATCTTTGCTGCTCGAGAAAGAAAAGCGAGGGCTGCTGCTAAAAAGAGAGAGAGAGGAAACATCAAGGTGGTGATAGTGGAGAGGTCTCTCGCCCTGCAACTAAGAGAAAGAAAACAAGTGCGCGCAGAGATGGCACTGGCGCTTCTGAGGCTACTTCTTCTCCTGAGCCTATTAGGACCATCAATCCCAACAAACCATCTACTGCCATTGCCGAAACTGCTGAGTCGAGAGAGGATCGTTCTCCTCGCGAATCTCCCAATGGCTCAGCCGATCATTCTGTTATTTGGATGCCCATTAGGGTGATGGAAGGGCGGGGACTCTTCAGCTGGAGACCTTTAGTAGGGCTATCACCTATGTTGATACCGAGGTGGTTCAGCCGACTCCTTCCCCCCGAAATACCTTTCATAGTTCAGAGACCACCCAGCCAGTTTCCCCTCTACGTGCCACCCAGCAAGGTACATCTGGTTTTGTCCTTTTTCTATTTTCTTCTTATATTATTCTTATCATCGTTTTGACCCTTCCTATGTGTTTGTAGGTAATGTCGAGGCGGGTAAATCATCCAGGAGGAGTTCTCTTTATGTGCCTGATTGGTCCATTCCTCAAAGGTTTCGTTTAGACACCCCCATATGGTTTTGAGAGCTTATGACTCATCTGGCTCCTCCTGCTACCCAATAGGAGTCGAATGCTCTTAACAACCCCACAGCCCTTGAACGGGCTTGGTTTGCTTTGGCGAGAGGAGCTTTGGCCTAGAATGACATTCTTAAAAGGTTTGAGACCCTCCAGGCTAACTTTGATGAGCTTGCCGAGAGCCACGCAGAGTGTAGGGATTGGGCCAGGAAACTTGTGCAGGCTAGGTTAGACGTGAAGCATAGCTCTGATCTTTACAACTCTCTATCT
>BQNB010056053.1:0-34623 GCA_026074375.1 Tanacetum coccineum | reverse complement strand
TTTAATTACTCTGAATTTATCTTTAATGGAACAATGTTTTAAAACGTCTCTTTTTGAGTCGTTTTCTATATTCTTGTGCAATTGTTCTATGAATTAACACCTAATGTTGTATGTCCGGCTGCGTTGAAATTTAGGGGTGTTAAAGAATATCTGCACATTATCACTAATGTGAGCCTTACCGACTAGTAAACATGTACTTAGATATTCAAGGAAATGCATCAAGTTTTACTATATATATGATGGACTAGCCATCAATCCCATTCTTTAACTTGAAAGTTTTGCATGCAATTCCTCCCTCTACATTACCTTAAGGGTGTGTATCTTAGGAAAAATATTAAGTTAAGGAAAACTACTAGAATACATGCTATTACTTTCCTTTTCTCTTTTGCGATTTATTGAGATTTCCATTTCTAATCATTAAAACACATATAATGTCTTGACGCCTCAAGATGTATCATTTTGGTGGCTATAGAAAACATGTTCTCTAGTCATTTAAATAAGATGTGAAACCGTACTTAACCGTTTCACTTTTACAAGACAACACGATTTCTTGAGTAAGTGTGCTTTGAATTTTATTAGAATTGGAAAATTCAATTGTTCCTATTATAGCTTTCTCATACAAGTAGAAAGGATAGGAATAAGTCTCTTTCTTACAAGGAAATGAGACTTAGTTTTCCTTCCTCTAACAAGGAAAGGAAGAAAACTTTGTTTACGGTTTGTGTTGCATAAATGTCATTAATAGAAATTACAAAGTTCAATTTAGTATTTTCGATAATCATCCTTTTAAAATTAACTACCCTTGTTTATAATATAAAACAATTAATTTTACGAAAGGCTAAGATCCTTATTGAGGTTCTACCATCACATCAGTTGATCTGCTAGCAATGGTATATTCAATAGGTAGGTGACGTTCACCAATTGCAAAACCTGTGCAATTCTTAGACCATATGGGACTCATAACATTTGTAACCGGAGAAACAATGTTAGGCTGACATGTTTAGTCTCATCCTTGCCTCGAGCCAAGGTCTTACCTGCTTAACTCGATTAAGTCATCCAATGCGAGAACATGTGAGAATATATCTAGGTCTCACGCATAGAGAATAATCACATTGGATTACAGTTCACCTACGTCTTACGCAGAGTAAAAAGCAAATGCAAGTGTTCTCAACCAATTGGACGGCATGACTTAAATTTTGACGGGTATTTTTTTTTTGATAAAAACAAGATCAAAAAGTGTGTACGAGGAAGCATGCATTCATCCTTCGTAGCACAAGTTATTTTTAACTTAAGTCTAATACTTGTTTTATATCTTTTATGTGTGTTAAGTTGTTTATTTTCATGACTAATATATATAACCTAGGTGGAATAAATATTAGTTTGAACAATACACAAATTAAATAACAATCATAATATTTATTTAGTGTTATTTATATAAAAATAAGTGTTAAGTTTCAAATCATATTTAAACTTTAAACTAAATCAAATATTTAGTTTCTAAAAATGGTTTGTGTTTTATTTTTAGTTTTATAAAAAAACATTTGCAAGTTATATACATTCCAAACATATGTAAAAGCAAACAAACAAACGCAACCACAAGTATGCAAAGCCTCAACCAATGAAAAACCTATGCTTGGTCTCATGAGCCATCACAAGAACCAAGAATTCAACAAAAGGTTAACCACACAACCACAAGGAGGGCTCTCACTTACTCTAACAACCATCATGAGCAAGTGAAACTCTTAATGAACGTGATACCCAAAACTGTCATAAAATTTCAGCTGACTTGACGGGCCTGAAACTCCTAGATAGAATCTTCCCCAATCTGAGCTCCAGTTCAAGAAGTTGTATCCCCATGAGTTTTTCACCTGCTCCTTAAAATTCAGCCTCTAACTCCTTATAGACCTCCGGAAAATCAATTTTTAGTGGAGTTTACTCCAACAGCTCCGAATTTGACTTTATGCCTTTAACTTTTGCGCCATTCGAATCCAAACATCGGTTACAATAATTTTATTATTAAATACATTTATCATATCATGTAACTACTATAAAGTGCCTAAACAATGGCTACACTAAAAATTAAAACCATACAAAAAGAAGCCAAAACAATGGCAAAACCCAAAACTAAAATTAAATGCAATATCAAGCGAATCAAGTCACAAGTGGTCAAGATTTTCATCGGCTTTGCATACACAACACAATAATACCATAATATCATGTATTAACAAGTTTTTGGCTAAGTCCATGACCAAACACGCATGTATTTTCCATGGATACAAAATAGTTACAAGAAATAAATTGTTTAGCCAATGATTCGAATAAATAATTTAACTAGAATTAAAACCCCGATTGGTACGTGTAACCAATGGCTTAAGGATCACTTAGTACTGTATTAAAGACCTTTTAATAACCATATTAATTAAGAAAATAATGCCCAAAGGGCTGATTTAAAACCGATTCAAGAATCGTTCCAAAACGCACAATTTAGGCCCTTTTACACGTACCCGATAAGAAAACCAATTAAAGTATGCATAACAAATGGCTATGGGATCAAAAATCACAGATCATAAGACCTTATGTGGGTCAAATTAATTCCAAAAATAAGACTTAGGGACTGTTTTAAAATTATCCTTTTGATTCCATTAAAAAACACGCGTTTTAGCCATTTTTACGCATACAAGATGATCATATGACATCATATGATGGCTCGTGATACCACTGTAGGTGATTTTACAATTAAATAACATATTATTAACAATTAAACACAGCGGATAAATCACCAATCTACGGATCTATAGAGTCATATGATCAATCAAAGTTAAAACAAGAGTAATACCTTTGTAGCGTGATCGATAGAATCAAATGGTGACCTTCACCTTAACACAACACTTCCAATGAAACCAAGTGATTAATAGAGATCACCTCTATGATGTATCCACACTACATTTCTTTGTATACCAATTAGATGCTAGTCTTAACCTCGTAACCTTGTAAAACACCTTTGAATAAACTAGATTCAAAAATTGGATCAAGAAAACAAAAACACTTAACTTGTATGTGTTTGTGTGTCGTGTTTATAAGAGAGAAAAGAGGAGAAGATATATGGTAAATTGCCAATCAAATAATGAGAGAATATCTTATATTTATTTACCATAAAAACTTGATCTTATCCTCCTTTTACTCCTCTATAGGCCGGCCATCATATGGGCTCAAATGGGCCTCCCATTTGATTTCTATGTCTAATAAATTAAGTACTATACTTAGTAATTAGAAGCCCAATAGTGATCCTGAGTTACGTGGGTTATTTATATACCGTAAATACAATAAACACGATATATAAAATGGTACCTTAGTGTATATGTGTGTGACCCTATAGGCTCGCATGTGTTTAGCCGTTTAATTATTTATTATAACACGAGCATACTCTAAAAAATCCACACAACATTAATTTCTTCATAAAGCTAATTGGAGTGAAGAAATTCTATGATGGTATACTTGTGAAGATTCAGGAGAACCTGATTGACATGTTGACAAAGAACAAATTGGGTAAGGGAAACAAAAGGTTGAAGGGAAGAGACTGGACCGACGATGATGTCATGAAATCAAACAAGATGGTAAGAAAGATTGATCAGACACTAAAGCACAGAGAGCATATTAGGAGGCTCGAGGAGTATGTTGGAGGAAGACCCAAGATTGTTAATCCCTGTACTTTTGTAAGGCCTATGTAATAACCCCTTAGGGGGAGATTGTTAGAAACACTAAAAAGTGTTGATTACATGGCCATTTATCAAAGATTAATAGATTAGGGATTAACTAGTGCAAATAAGGAAGGACAACTGTGTAATATAACTAAACCTTAATTACTTCCTAGTCCCGCCTTCCTTACTATAAAAGGAGGGCTAAAGAAAGGATTAAGGTGGTGATTTCTTTCTCTCTCTAATCTAATATTTTTAGTTTTCTCTCCTCTCCTTTCGCTCTCATCACCCACGCCTTTCTCTTTAGGTGTCTCTCTCTCTAAATAGTGTAGTATTTTGTATGATTATTGATTTGTTTATCAAAGGTAATGATAATTAAAGTGAAATTGAAGAATTGATTTGGGTTTATACGATTATATGATGGTTTGAGAAAGGGAATGTTTTAGGAAGGATGTGTTGTAGGATTGTGTAGAAGGAGTGTTTAATCATTTCTTGTAGAAGAGATTAACAAATGATTAGTAGGAATGTGTTGTAGGAATGTGTTGAAGAAGAGTAACAAGACTTTTTGGCTGACGGTTTAGAAGAACTTGATTCAAACTGTGATAATCTTCACCTCAACACAACATCAATATTCAAGGCAGATCAAGTAGACGCATTTGATTCAGATTGTAATGAAGCACCTAGGTCTAGTGCAATCTTCATGGCAAGACTTTTTCCTATGGGATCCATCAATGGAGATGATGTGGGTCCAACTTATGATTCAGACATACTCTCTTAGGTACCAACTTAGGACACTTATCATCAGACTGATATGCTTAATCCTATTGTTCAAAAGATGGAACATTCTGAACAATTAAATGACAATTATGACTTTCATATTGAAATCACGAGTGACAACAATGTTATCTCTTATGCTGATTATATGAAAACTATTGAGAACGATGTTCATCCTCCTGTACTTCTTCTAAAACAAGATAATGTTGGAGTATGCTCATGTCATAATAAATATTATACGGCTGGAAACATATAAGCCTATAGGGTCACACATATACACTAAGGTGCCACTGTATATATCGTGTTTATTGTATTCAATGTATATAAATAAACTACATAACTCAGGATCAATATTGGGCTTATAATAACTAATTAATGTACTTAGTTTATTGGACTGAGCAAACAAATAGCAAGCCCATTTGAGCCCACCATATGGCCGGCCTAGGATGTAAAAGAAAAGAGAAGGAAAGCTCAAGGGGGTTAATGGTTAATTGGATCATGATAACTACTAATTGATTTAGTCATTAGAAGTTACAAATCAATTAACCACTTACCAATTTAATTAGATTTATGATAACTACTAATTAATTTTCTCATTATGAGTTATAAATCAATTAAATACTTATCAAGTTTTTCTCTTCTCTCTCTTCCTATAAAAAGGACGGCATAAACATAAACAAAATAAGAGTTTTTTGGCTTTCTTGGTCTATTACTTTGATTCTTGTTCATTCAAAGTATAATCTAAGGTTACGGGTTTAAGGACTAGCATCCAAGAGGTATATGGTGAAGTGTAGTTTGGATATTCATAGAGGTGATCTACTTTGGTCACTTGGTTTCTTGGATAGATCGCGTACAAGAGAAGGTTGTTCTTTGATTTTACCGATTACACTGTAAAGGTAATAATTATTGTTTTTATTTTGATTGATCATATGACTCTATGGATCCGTTGATAGGTGCATGTTCTGCTGCATTTTATATTTTATTATATGATACTCATTTGATTAAGCACCTATAGTGGTATCAGAGCCATCATTTGATGTCATATGATCATCTTGTATGCGTAAAAATGGCTAAAAATGCGTGCTTTATAATGGAATCAAAAGGATAATTCTAAAGCAGCCCCTAGGGCTTATTTTTTGGAATTAATTTAACCCATATGGGGTCTTATGATCTGTGATTTTTTATCCCATAGCCATTTGTTATGCATACTTTATTTGGTTTTGTTATCGGGTACGTGTAAAAGGGTTCAAATCGCGCGTTTTGGAACAATTCTTGAATCGGTTTTAAATCAGCCCTTTGGGCATTATTTTCTGAATTAATATGGTTGTTATAAGGTATTTAATGCAGTACTAAGTGATCCTTAAGCCATTGGTTACACGTACCAATTGAGGTTTTAATTCTAGTTAATTTATTTCTTCGATTCGTTGGCTAATAATTTATTTCTTGTTAATTATTTTGTGTCCATGGCAAATACATGCATGTTTGGCCATGGACTTAGCCAACACCTTGTTAATACATGATATTATGGTATTATTATGTTGTGTATGCAAAGCCGATGAAAACCATGACCACTTGTGAATTGATTCTCTAGTTATTGCATTTAATTTTAGTTTCTGGGTTTGCTATTGTTTCGGCTTCTTTTGTATGCTTTTAATTTTAATTGTAGCCATTTTTTGGGAATTTTATAGTAGTTAGATGATAGGATAAATGTATTCAATTATCAAATTATTGTGACCATTGTTTGGATTCGAATGGCGCACGAGTTAAAGGCATAAAGTCAAATTCGGAGCTGCTAGAGTGACTTCCACTAAAAATGGATTTCTTGGAGTTCTATAAGGAGTTAGAGGCTGAATTTTTTAAAGCATGTGCAAAACTCATGGGGCTACAACTTCTTTAACTGGAGCTCAAATTACGGAAGACTCCTTCTAGGAGTTTCAGACCTGTGAAGTCAGCTAAAATTTTATGGCAGTTTTGGCTTCAAGTTCATTTAGGGTTTCACTTGCTCATGATGGTTCTTGGAGCAAGTGAGAGCCCTCCTTGTGGTTGTGTGGTTAACCCTTAGTTTCTTGGTTCTCGTGATGGATCATGAGACCAAGCATAGGTCTTTCATCGGTTGAGGCTTGGCATACTTATGGTTATGTTTGTTTGTTTGCTTTTATATATGTTTGGAATGTATATAACTTGCAAATATTTTTATAAAACTAAAAATAAAACACAAACCAATTTTAAAAACTACATCTTTGATTTAGTTTAAAGTTTAAATATGATTTGAAACTAAACATTTGTTTTTATATAAATAACACTAAATAAATGTTATGATTGTTATTTAATTTATGTATTGTTCAAACTAATATTTATTCCACCTAGGTTATATATATTAGTCATGAAAATGAACAACTTGACACACATAAAAACAAGTATTAGACTTAAGTTAAAAAATAGTTTTTTAACTTGTGCCACGAAGGATGAATGCATGCTTTCTCGTACACATTTTTGATCATGTATTTATCAAAAATAATACCCGTTAAATTTAAGTCAGGCCGTCCAATTGTTTAAGATCACTTGCATTTGCTCTTCACTCTGCGTGAGACATATGTGAATTGTAACCCAAGGTGATTATTCCCTATGCGTGAGACCTAGATATACTCTCACATGTTATCGCATTGGATGACTTAATCAAGTTAAGCAGGTGAGACCTTGGCTAAGGATGGGACTAAACATGCCAGCTTGACTATGGTCTAAGAATTGCACAGGTTTTTACAATTGATGAACATCACCTGCCTATTGAATCTATCATTGCTAGCAGATCAACTGATGTGATGGTGGAACCTCAATGAGGATCTTAGCCTTTCATAAAATTAATTGTTTTATATAAACTTGGGTAGTTAATTTTAAAAGGATTAATTATCGAAAATACTAAAATTGAACTTTGTAATTTCAATTAATGACATTATGCAACACAAATCGTAAACAAAAGTTTGCTTCCTTTCTTTGTTAGAGAAAGGCAAACTAAGTCTCATTTCCTTGTAAGAAAGAGACTTATTCTTATCCTTTCTACTTGTATGAGAAATCTATAATAGGAACACTTGAATTTTCCAATTCTAATAAAACTCAAAGCGCACTTACTCAAGAAATTATATTGTCTTGTAAAAGTCAAATGGTTAAGTACGGTTGCACATCTTATTTGGATGACTAGAGAACATGTTTTTTATAGCCACCAAAATGATACATCTTGAAGCGTCAAGACATTATATGAGTTTTAATGATTAGAAATGGAAATCTTAATAAATCGTGAAAGAGAAAAAGAAAGTAATAGCATGTTTTCTAGTAGTTTTCCTTAACTCAATATTTTTTCTAAGATTCTACACACCCCTGAGGTAATGTAGAGGGAGGAATTGCATGCAAAACTTTCAAGTTAAAGAATGGCATTGATGGCTAGTCCATCATATATATATAGTAGAACTTGATGCATTTCCTTGAATATCTAAGTACATGTTTACTAGTCTGTGAGGCTCACATTAGTGATAAGGTGCAGATATTCAAAGAGTACAAAAGTAAATAAATTGCTACTTGCACTTCATTGGCATAGACACACATTTAATGTTGTCTTATTCAATGGGAGCAATGCATTTTACTACTGATATAGACGCACATGTAATGTTGTCTAAATTCAGTAGGAGCTATGAGCTTACCACCTTTTAAGTGACCCATTTTATTTCTAGCTGGTCTTGAAATAATACATTACTTTTCACATATGAAGCATCATAGTTTTATAAGAATCATAGCATATCATTCTATTAGATAACTTGTCGCTTTTCTGATGTCGCTGCCTAAAATGTTATCTATACAATGTTTATGCATGATTGCTTATTAAACAATAAAGTTCTAGAGATACTTATAACGCAAATTTGATTTTAGTTTTGACTTAAATCATATCATATCTGTGACATTGTCATATTATTCATACAAACATACAGAAGCGTGGTGGACTCATAATGTAAAACCATGTATTTAAGGTCACTACTATTTCCAATCTTATAATTATTTTATAAATTTTAAAGAATTTACTTTTGCATTTTAGTCGACTTTTATTAAAATCGTCGTTTTAATTATTCGTGATCCATGCTTAGAATTATTATCCGTCTCGAACCCTACGTAATTTAATTTTTTCAGAAAAGTGTCTCGATTTATGTAGAACTATTTTTATCTTGTTCGTTTTCACTTCGTGGTTCCACCTTAAATCTTGTTATATTTTACGTTAATACCCGTTAGCCCCCAAAACTACCCACTTATTCTAAATTTATACCCTTAAAAACTAACTAATAACACAAATTACTCAAGTTGGTGATTTACCACCTCATGGAATGAGGTGGCCTAATCTTACAAAGTATCTTGAACACTTGTCCAAGAACTATGTATGCCTTGCATGCCACCTTGAACAAAACCACTTCATACTTGCAAACTTCACATAGTTATCTCTACCTTTCCCTTTTTCTCTCCTTTACCGTACATCACCACCCTCCACACACCACTTTCCATCAAAATTTTCTAGCTAAAATTCATCACAAAATAAAAGGCTTTCAAACTAGTTAAAGTCCTTGTATTTTAAACCTTTCAAACAATCAATAAAATAACATATCCTAAAGATTTAGGGGCTGATTTTCTCAAAGTTTTTAAAGGGTGTATGCATGCATTGGTGATGATGTACTAGTGGTAGTGGGTGACTTTCAAGCATGGTTTAAGTTTTTAGTATTGGTTGATTTATTTGAAGTTCTTTTCAATATAAAATTAGTTAAAAAATCTACAGCCCCCTTTTTTTTTACACACACCCCCCCCCCATGGGGGTCACACCCCCCCCCCCCCCCCCCCCCCCCCCCCCCCCCCCCCCCCCCCCCCGGGGGATAATTCCTTTTAAAATTTTATTTTATCATATGTATTTTGTACATTTAGCTACTATAAATGAAAGTATATATTGGTATTGATTGAGTTTGGGCATTGCATGCATGATTTGACCTCTTAAAATGAAGTTATATGGGCCCTACAATGGATTTAGACATTAGGAAATTTTGATTACTAGAAGAACGTGGGATTTTAGATAGATTAGTAGGTTATGTAGGTGTATTGGACTCATAGGGTTGTAGACAAATGTCTTGTGATGATTATCTGGGTGGACCATTTCGTGACGATACCCGATGAGAAAGTTATGGCCAAAATGGTAGATTAGGTCAAAAACAGACATACTGTTTTGCACGACCCAAAACTCATAAAATTTGTATACCGACCCCTAAAAAGGTAAAACTAATAGTTTTAGCTAAACGTATGTAGAATCTAATATAATTGGATGGGTTTCCAGTTCCTCACGGTTTGTAAATGGCGGCCAAAACGGTGAACCCGAAACTAGCATGCCAAAATCAGACTTGACACTAGTGTAGAACTTAGGCCTTTAGATCATATTTTGGCTATAAGTGTTGTATGAAACCCTTAAATCAGATAAAATAGACTCATAAATGAATACGAGAGGTAAATATGAACGTCAACACCCTTTACGGTTTTAATAATTACGGCAACTTTGTTAAAAAAAACTTTAACTTATTTACTAAAGTGGGAAAACTTATGTAATAATTTTGGTGGTATAAACCCGTAAGTGTAGAACCACTTATCTGGACTTATTAAAAGGTTAAACCTACTGATCATAAGACTAACCCGAATCCCGGACCCATAAATTTATAGAATTAGGGTGCCTTAAGTTGAATTGGGCCCAAAAGCCCAATATGACCAACTTAACCACTATAAGCTTAAATATGTAAATTTAACCCATTGGGCCTTATTGGGCCAACCTATTGGACCATAAATAATACTTTAAACTCTGGACTTTAAAGTTTACAACCCAAATAATCATAATGGGCCTACTAATGGGCTTGTTAGGCTCAGGTGAACTTCACATTTTTATTGGATTTTAAAAGAAGGCTAAATAAACTACTAGTATTCTAAAAATTTAAAGAGTATGCAATGTCTAAACTAATTGATCAATATATTACTATTACAAATGTAATGATATCGATAAATATTTATCGACTTAAATTTAATGTGCCCCCTTATTTTAGGTCGCGGTTGATTATTTTTCGACGTTCCATGCTTTCGTGATTTCTTGATCATCACGTCTTATCACGGTGAGTTCATAGCCTCGCTTTTCAAATATTTTTCTTAAACCCCGCGAGGGAGATGCATGCTAGTTTTATAAAATGAACACAAGTAGGTTTTTCTTGTATGCTTGGACCCGTATGTGAGGATCTTGTTGCTTGAGTAGCTTTTGTCATAAGACCCCAATCGTGAGCCGTTAACTACCTGTGATGGGTAGCCGCTCATACAATTAATAGCGCTATGGGATTGACAACCCGGTCTAGTTTTTGGGGTTTGAATCCGAATAGTGAGCACTCCCAATGCACGGACATATTGTATGGAGATTTATAGTAGGTATATGACGAAATACCTAACCTGGGGGCATTTATTGAATTATCATTATTATTATTTGTATATGGAATTTCGTCAATGGGATCGATGGCACAAGCTCAATGCAACTGTTGATTAATAGCTTGTCTGGCCCACAAGTCTATATGATGCTTATGAATATTATAATGCTTGTGTTCAACTCTTTATCACTTATAAAACCTATGAATTCACTCAACTTCGTGTTGTCTTTTTAGCATGTCTATCTCAGGTAATTAAAGTCCGGAGGCTTGGAGGCAATAAAAAGGAGGATTTGCGCTAAACTTTTGTTCATCATTTGAAAATCCATTCCAGAAATGAAAACTTGTTTTAGTTTGTTTATGTCAACTTGTATAATATTATGGTAACGATGCTTTGGGACTACGCTTTTGAACTCTGAAATCAAGGAATGGAAATGTTTGCTTGTTTTTAAAACGTCTCTTCGAGTCGTTCTTTATATCTTGTGACTATTGTACTTTTACTTAACACCCAAATAGTTGGTTCCGCTGCGAGTAAATTTGGGGGTGTTAAAGATTGGTATCAAGAGCCATAAGTTATAGAGAACTAGGTCATTTTCAAAACCTAAACAATAACTTTATTTTCAAATTTTTTAGCGCGCAAACTCCTCAAGATGCCGGCCAAGTCGTTCTTACAATTACGTTTCTAGCATTATATATTGCGGGTGTATTATCACTAAGTATTTATTAATAAATACTATGATATATATATCGAGATATATATTGATTGTTAAACTTTACATATTAAAGTTTTCATCATACTTTGAAATTCTCATATCTAATTAATTATTGCATACATACATATTTGCATACATTCATACTTTGTATAAATTTTATTAAAAATGGTGACCTTATATACATTCCTCGTATCCGCAGATTATCATGGCGAACTTACCTCCTCCCGACCACGCTGCAGAATTGCCTAATGATGAGCCGGTTAACCCAGAACTCGCTCTTATCATTCCCGACCATGCACCCGCTCAACCCGAGGGGTATGTTGATGATGATTACATGGAGGATGACGAAGAAGAGGACCCGGATGAAGACCCGGAAGAAGAGCATATCCCCGAACAAGCTCTTGCTGCTCATGATGGCTTTGCTCCTCAATGGATTGGTGGGCAAGACCCGAATAACAATATTGGATGGTTGGATGAAGATGATGATGAAGAGCCAGAAGAAGACGAGGCGGATGAAGATAATAATGAGGAGATAGAAGAAGAGGATGAGGAGATGGAGAATGAGGAAGAAGAAGAGATTGTTACTGAAGAAGAAGCTAAGATCATCTACCCCTATGATGAGGCAGACCCGAATAACCGACCTCCTCCTGCTTCGGATGACGAGTCTGAGTTTGCTCCTTCTGTGATCCCTGTATTTGATGCCGAAAATAGGCCAGTACCACCTGTCATCCATTTTAGTAGTACGTATGAGCGGGGCGAGAGTTCTTCTGCTCGAGAGATCTTGAAGGACATCGGTAAGGTCAGTCCACTTGGTCCCGTGCCCCCTACTATTGGTACTGCTATGAGCCGCATTAGGAAGTTGAATGAGCAAATGCGTGAGTGAGCTGAGGTTGACGAGAGGATTGTGAAGAAGATCGACAAGAATGAGCTTCGCATCCGGATGGTTGGTCATGATGCTATGAATTTGGATGGTGCTGTAAGGGAATGTCAGGCTGATATCTCCAAGGTGATTAGTATGATGGAGAGTATGAGTTTGGAGTTTGATAGGGTGCGCAAGGAGAGTCATCGAGCTTTGGAGTTGGTTGAGTGGGAGGCTGGAGTTCGAGAGCAATACCTCCTGAAGCTCCAAATTGGAGGAGGATTTGTTGAGACATCTACCCGCTCATTCCTTGGTCCTTTTTTGGACGACCCCTACGTCCAGGCTAGGAATGCTGCCATGGCGGATGATGATGTTGAGGACGATGATGTCGAGGATGATGAACAAAGAATATGGATGATGACTGATCGCTGGACCCAAGTGACCCGCAGTCTTTTGAGCCCCGTGGATCTCTACGCGACTCCCAGTAGTCTAGTATCATTAGTAGTTCCTTTTATTTTGATCATGTAGTCACTAAACCGGCCTGTCGGTTAGTTGATCTAGTACTAGTGCTTGTAATGACCTAGGTCATGTTTAGGTCATGTTTTGTAAAACAGTACAACCTTGTACTAATTTCCAGTGCTTAATGGATATGGCTACTTTGATCTTTATTTACTGTGTTGTGGTTGCTTATATGATCGCCTAATTGTTCACTTGCTCGATTGTTGCTAATATGATAATTTGATTATTCCTGCAAGTTATAATTATACCAACGGTATGATTACTTACTCTCTTCTTTTCTTGTGTCGTGATAGAATCATGCCTCCTAAGCAAATGTCGCAAGCTGCCATTGCCAAATTAGTTGCCGATGAAGTGGCTAAAGCTCTGGCTGCCGACCGTGCCACCAGGAACACTACGGGTGCTGGAGGACCTGGCAACGTTGAAGGTGCAGGTAATGCAGGAGGTCCCGAAAGAGCACAACCGGCCAAGGATTGTACTTTTTCAAGTTTCATGAAGTGTGGTCCCACTCAATTCCATGGTAAAGAAGGAGCTATTAAACTTTGCCGTTGGTTTGAAAAGATTGAATGTACTTTTGGGATCAGTGAATGCGCTGAGAGAAACAAAGTCAAGTTTGCTGCTGCTACCCTTCAAGGTAGAGCCTTAACCTGGTGGAACACCCAAGTCGCCACCCTCGGTTTAGCAGTGGCGAAAGAGAAATCTTGGGATGATTTGAAAAAGATAATGTTAGAAGAGTTTTGTCCTGAAGAAGAAATATCAAGAATGGAGAATGAATAAAGGCATCTAAGGGTAAAGGACAATGACATAGCTGCTTATACCAACCGATTCAATGAATTGGTCTTACTATGTCCCGATGTTGTTCCAACTACCAAAAAGAAAATTGGTCAATATATCAAAGGGTTGCTGTCATACATCAAGGGTGAGACCTATTCCTCTAAGCCAACTACCTTAAATGAAGCTGTCAGGATGGCACATGGTCTCATGGAGCATAAAATTTAGGGTTGGAATGAAAGAAATGCTGAGCAAAACAAGAGGAAATGGGAAGGTAGAAATCAAGGAAATAATCAAGGTAACCGCAATAACAACCAGGGAAGCTACCGTGACAACCGCCGTCACAATCAAAACAATAATCGAAGAAACGAAGGTGCTAGAGCCATGACTCAAGCTCAAAATGATCATATGGGCTAGGGAGGAAACGCCCTAAAGTGCAATAGGTGCAACATGTTCCATTTTGGGAATTGCCCGGTGAAATGCAATAAATGTGGTAAGATGGGACATTTTTCAAGGGACTGTCATGGAAAGGGGGTAGCCACTAGTGCTAATGCTAAGCCGATTAGGGCTTGTTTCAAGTGTGGAGACCCGAATCACCTCGCCAATAGTGATTTGTGTCCCGAGAGGAAGAAGCAAGGTGGTAGGAATACAAGTGGTCATGTGTATGCCGTGAAAGATGCCGAGCAAGCCCAGGGCCCAAACGTGGTGACCAGTACGTTTCTGCTCAATAATCGTTACTTTAGCATGTTGTTTGATTCAGGGTCGGATAAGAGTTTCATAAAAGCTAGTCTTACCCATTTATTTGATATTGAGCCGAAAAGAATAAGTACTAGTTATGAGGTCGAGTTAGCCGATAGGAGGATTGTTAGTACGAATACCGTATTAAAGGGGTGCACTTTAAATCTAGTCAACCATCTATTTAAAATCGATCTAATGCACATAGAACTTGGCACTTTTGATGTCATAATTGGTATGGATTGGTTAGATGTACTTGATGCCGTTATCGTCTGTGGTAAAAAGGAAGTGCACATTCTGGTTAAAAATCAAACGTTGGTGGTCAAGGGTGATAGTAATTCTTCCCGATTAAAAGTGATATCCTGTATTAAGGCGAGAAAATACATCGAAAGAGGATGTCATCTATTCTTAGCTCACGTTACCAAGAAGGAGAAATCTGAGAAACGCCTCAAAGATGTACCGATAATTTGTGATTTTCCTAAAGTATTCCCTGATGACTTGTCGGGACTTCCTCCGCCTCGACAAGTTGAATTCAAAATTGATCTCGTACCGGGTGCTGCTCCTGTTGCCCGTGCACCTTATCGCTTGGCTCCGTCATAAATGAAGGAATTGTCTGAACAATTGAAAGAATTGTTGGAGAAAGGATTCATTCGCCCGAGCTCGTCACCCTGGGGAGCCCCGGTATTGTTCGTAAAGAAAACGGATGGGTCATTTCGTATGTGTATCGATTACCGCGAACTGAACAAGCTGACGATCAAAAACCGCTATCCTCTTGTAAGAACCCGAACTTAAGGTCATTATTTATTTTGACTTATATATTTATTTTCTAAATTATAGAAAATTTTCTATTTTGTTATTTTGTCGATTTTGGAGAAAATCGTCGGATTTAAGAAAAAGTGCTATGCGATAAAGAATTTAACCGTTTTTGAGCAACGAGAAATCAACGACTCCGTATTTTGGCCTCGAATGCCAATTATATCTTTATTTTATAAAAATTTATTTTTATAAAGTTTACATGTGCAACCGAGACGAAAATCGCGTTTTATGAAAAAAGTATCGGGCTAGAAAAGGTTTTAGGGCCCGAGATTTAAGAGTATGATTAGTTAAGTAGGAATGGGCCAAAGCCCACTCCCTCCCCTCTAAAAACCGGTCGAACAAACACAAACCCACACATTCCCTTTATATTTTTTTTGGTAACTAATATCTACCCCTATATAAACTTATCTCAACTAATTAAAAACACACACACCTCCTAAAAACTAGAAACCATCCGAATTCCTTTTGTGTTCTCTCCCTGGTTCGACAGCAGGTAACCCAAAACCACCATCTCCATCTCAAAACTCACTAAAAACATCTCCATTCCACTCCCAATCATTCTAAATCAAACCCTAATCAATCTCCTATTACTTGAATCAACCATGCAAGTGATTTAAAGAAAATAAAAGTTTTGAAGATCATCAAGAATTAGGGTTTTTATTTGATTAAGGGCTTTAGTGTTATCAAGGAATGAATTAGGAGTGAATGTGATAGAGATTGAAGCAAGAAAATCAATCAAGAGTGTTTGGTTTTGGTGTTGGATTTTCGGCAGCCCACAAACACCACTTAGGTGTTGTGATTGATCATTCTCTTCTCTCCTTTTGTGTGGTAAATCTCTTCTTAAAACCCTAACTTGTTAAATTATTTTTTGGAGAATGCATGTTCTTGATTCTTATGATTATGATCATGCATGTATTTTTTTTCAATTGATCTTGGTAAGTTAGTGTATGTGAGGTATAATGGTTATGAGATAGATTGCATTGAATTATTTTGGCCTTATTGGCCTTATGATGGCTCAATTGAGGATTTAGATGTGATATTGATTGATTTAAAATAGGTTTAGAAGGATCATCTAGGGACTGTTTTGATAACAGCAGGTTGTCGACCCTTTTTCTCAAAAATTTGGCTTGTGCCTACTGTTATGTATTTGGATATTTGAAAATAGACACATAGGGCTTTTGCTGTGTGAGTTGGATTGCTCAACCAACTCCTTCCGAATGAAGGAGTTATGGTCAATTACGATCATTAGGATCAAATCTGACATTGAATATAAAACGAGTTATTCTCTAGTGTTTTGAACTAAAGCTGGGATTAAAAGGCATGAACAGTACTAGACCTCCCAATTTCCAGGGGTGAAAGCCTCATTTTTGTATCTTTTATAGGTTAAGAGATACAGTAGCGTGAAGTTGACTAAAATCTGGAAAATAAGTTTTCTGTTTTGAGTTTCAGTTAGTAAAATGAACTTTTCTCTTAGATGGTAAACAATTGGAATGATTGGCTTAGTGTTCTGGAAAGTAGACTTCAAGGGCTTTCCAGAGGTTTAAGCCTCATGTTCATAGCCTTAATGGTTTGAGAGCAATGCTCTCATGAATCTGACCTAAACCAGAAAATAGACTTTTACGTCTAGTTTTAGAAGAATAAAAAGTGCGACCACTTAGTAAAAGTTAAGATTGGATAAGCGATACTTAGTAGACACTTAATTGAGTGTAAGTACAGGTCCTACAACTAATTTAGAGATAGAAGCACCTTGGTTGAATCTCGGTTCAATGTTGCACATGTTTTGCATTTTTATAAACGAGTTATTATATAACTATGTATAAGTATTGGAATACTTTATAATATTATGTCGCGACTTATTATGTAGGTCCCGAATAATTTCTTGGAGTTTCTCGTGGTCTCGATTTCTCGATTGCTCTCGTTTCTTCTTTACTTGGTGAGTTCATAGCCTCGCCTTTACTTTTACTGTTTTATTGAAAACCCGCGAGGGAGATACATGCTTGTTTTAAAAATTGAACACAAGATTGTTTGGTATGCTGGACCCGTTCCTGAATTATATTTTGCACGAGTACCTATCGCATAAAGTCCCTAATTTCATGAACCGCTTAATTGCTTGGATTAGTGAGCGCTAATACATTTGATAGATCTATTGGGGTTGACATCCCCGTCCGGGGTCTGGATCCATTGCGGGAACACCCTTGAACGGACGATTTGTGATTAGAGAAATGAGGTATATTGGCGATGATACCTCGTGTGGGGGCAAAGAAATTGTTTATCATATGGTAATTTATTACATATGTGGTTGATGTTAACGCTTGCGGTGTCATGAGCTCGGTGCAAATATTATATAACTTGTTTGATCCACAATGTTATAAGATGATGTATAAAAATAAAACTTGTGTTCATATTATGGTTTATGAAAACTCTATGAATTCACTCAACGTTTCGTTGACTTTTTAGCATGTTTTATCTCAGGTAATCAAGGATGATGGATGATTTGAAGCTCACGAGGATGGTCTCGCGTGGTTTATGTTTGAACTTTGAATTATCCCCATGTTAAAATGTTTATGATACAATTTGGTATTTTGTGAAACTTGATCTTGTGATGGGTGACTTTTATGGTACTATGGTTTAACCATATGTTGTAAAATGGGATATTGTTCAAACTTGTTTATTTTGGGACCAATGTTACTATAACGTCTCTTCTTGAGTCGTTCTTTATGAAATGTGTGTGATTGTGCTATGAAGTAACACCCATATATGTTCCGCTGCGTTGTCTCGAAAATGGGGGTGTTACAGATTGGTACCAGAGCCACAAGTTATAGAGAACTAGGTCAACTTTTCAAAAACCTAAACTATAACTATTTTTGGGTTACGTACGCAAAGACTCCTCGTGGCATTCATCCAATCATCCCTGCAAGTTTACTTTTTGAAGTAATGGTTTATGTTTTATGCTTGGTTAATCATGGATGAGTAGTATTTATGAAGTAAATACTGTAATATGTATATATGATGATATAATACAAATGGATTATTATGCTAAACAAAAGAGATTTGTTAGTATAAAGATTAAATGAATATTATTCATTAGTTATTGAAATTATTTTGGATGGATATTCATCCATGTATATCTTATATAAGTTGATTATGTAATATAGTGACCTTATATGCTATTTTGCATGATTGTAGATAATCATGGGAAATGTACCCCCGAATGATCCCAACGTCAATGCTTCTGCTATTGTGCCTGCTTCTGTGAATCCCGAATACGCACCGGCTCAACCCGTAGGTCTTGGAAATGGATTTGCCCCTCACTGGATTGGGAGTAACATCCCTAATAAACAAAATGGTTGGATAGAAGAAGAAGACCCGGAGGAGGAAGAAGAAGACCCGAAGGAGGAAGAAGAGGACCCGAAGGAGGATCCGGAAGAAGACCCAGAGGAGGATCCGGAAGAGGACCCGGAGGAGGATCTGGAAGAGGAGCCAGAAGAAGGTGATGATGAAGAAGAGGAGATGGAGGTTGATGATGAAGAGAATAATTCAGAGGTTATTAACCCAGTCGAGCCATTACCACCCGTTTCTTAGTTTGGCGATAACCTTCATGGAGGATGATGATGATAAAGTTGCCGCTGCCAAAGACCCACAACCCTCAGAGTCGCGTGACTAGCCACACGTTTCATAGGACACATACTCTCCAAATGGTCAAAATTTTTGCATGTACCACATCTAGGAGGCTGCCATTCAAACTTAATTCGAACAGTAACCGTAATATGTCCTTTACCATCCTCACGAGGGATATCAATATCTACCGAATCAATAAGAGGTTTATCCGCTGACACTTCCACAAGGGCTCTAGCATAATCACTACGCCCCCACGAATTAAGACATATGAACTGAGTGTGCGCATCAAGCCTCATGAGTCGTCCCACCTTGGTTGAAATCAAGTTAAGTCCAACCTTTGAATATGCTACTATAGGTACATTATGCATTTTAACCCATAACGGTACACAAGATACCTTATCGTTCAAAAGTAGTGTATTCGGCTTCCATATCTTTAAAATAATGGGCACAAGTTGAATTCGCCAAGGACCACCCTCAATAACCTTATCCATACCAGATTTAGACTCAAACTGAAACATGAAGAATCCGTGATGCATCATAACACGTTTCAGCCCAAACTTCATCCAAGCATGCTTAACATAATTCTCTACCATTGGGAATGATAACCTCTTACCAACAGGAAACCCATACAAAGTATTCACAAAACAAGCATTAATTTCATCAATTGCTTCATTAGGTAAAGAAACAACCGATGATCGATCTTGTAAAGCATCCTCGTTACTTTGGCTACTAGTCTCATTCGCCATGGTACAATTACGCCCTAAGTCAGGACGATCTTCATCCATATTAACCGTACACACCTGTTGATCAAATGAGCAAGGATGTGCAACATCTTATGATGAAGTCTTCACTAAGGACGAACTGTTAACCCCACATTGTTCATCACCACATATACTTTCCTTCGTCGCATCAGCAAAATGAACGCTTCGCCGAGCCACCATTGGTTTGCCATCTCTACCCAAGATTTTGCCATCAATGTTCTGAATCTTACTAGCAAGATCACCCAATAGGGAACCCTTTCCAATCAGATCGTTATCACCCACTTTAGAAGCTTTAGATGATCGATTTAAAAACCCTTTATTTATCATCTCTCAATACCCACGTTCCAATAGAAACGAACAGCAGCAATCAACAAATGACCAGTGAAAGATAAAACCCAAAAAAGAGTTTTAGCAATTCCAACACCGGTTCCCCAACAACAGCCAATGGAGAAAACCCTAATTAAGGCTAGGAAGTCGAACAGCCACTAGAATCAAAACCCTGATGATGATCGACAACAACCCTAACAAAGATTCGTTCAGCGATTAAGCTAGCACAGTCAACACAATCAAGCCCTATAGAAGATCTTCAAAGCGCAAAAGAAACCAGCAACACACTTAAAAAATGAAACCCTAATAAAAGGGATCGCGCAAATATGAACAACGCTTAAAAACCCTAAAACCGATTATAATAATCGGCTGAATTAGGGTTAAATAAAACGTAAGTGTCCGCAGTAAAGTAATAGGAAACAAGGAGCGATTATATGTATATTAATATGGATCGACCGACCAAAACAAACAACAACCAATTAAATCTTGATGATCGTAACCCTATAATCAAAGATTAAAAGGAAAACAGATTAGATAGGCAGAATTAATTGCGGATTGGATGAATTTGAAAAGTGGCCTGAAATCGCCTCCTTGAGAGAATTATTTTAGGGTTTTGTGTGTTGGGTTTTCCGAATCAAAATTGCAACAAGTAGGAAGTGGCAGAAATGGTTTGAAAACCAATCAAGTTTCAATTGGTCGCCCAAGAGTCCAACTGCACAAACACCACCTAGTGTTTCTAAGAGTAGTAGTAATGCTAGAACTCACTCTAAAACACCTCAGAAATGGGTAGCCAAACTATCCACTCATCCATCCGAATTTGTTTCATGTGATGCAGGTGATCCAGCTTATCCTTTGGATTGTTGATAGCGGGTGTTCGAAACACATGCCTGGAAATCTTAAACTACTAAGAAATTTTGTTGAAAAATTCATGGGCACAGTCCGCTTCAAAAATTACAACACCCCTAAAATCACAAAGCAACAGAATACCACTCTGGGGTGCTACTTCATAGTCCAAACGCATAGGGTCATAGAAAACGGCTTTTATTAAGACGTTTTAAAATACATTTAAAAATGTTGTTTCACATTCGATTTAATTTATTAGAGTTGCACAGGCCCCCAAAACAATTTAAAACAAAATTTGTTGAGTCATAATACGACTCGATCCCAAAAATGGTTTTATCGAATGTGATTATTCATCGAGTCTTTAACCTTGATATCCGTACTTCATTTCCATCCACGCAAGCAAATAACCTGCGAAAAACATGCTGAAAACGTCAACAATAATGTTGAGTGAATCCATAGAGTTTATAATAAAACATTTTGAACACAAGTATAATTCATCACATAACTTGTTGTGCACACAAGTTATAAACATTATTTCACATGCTAGAGCCCATGACCGACACTTTACCCGTTATCACACCACCCGGTGATAAATCGTGCCAGGGTGGTATGCCACCACCCCTGTCTCAATACAAAATGTGCGTATCAGGGTGTTCACGAGCTTTATAGCCATGGATCCATACCTTGGACAAGATGTCACTCCAATAGATCTATTATTTGTACCAAGCATCTTACCCTGAAAGATAAGTTAATGGCCACGGCTAGGGCATATACTCATAGCAATGAAACCACGTTCACATATCAAAACCACTTGCGTTCGATTTTCAAAACAAGCATGTATCTCCCTCGTGGGTTTTATAAAACATTCAAAAGATTTAAATGTGAGGCTATGAACTCACCTTGATTGAAGACAAAGATCAACAATGCACAATCACGGAATATCAACAACAAATGAATAGCTCGGCTGCAACCTAGAAGTATGTCGAGCAACTAGAGACAATAGAATGCGATCGATCGGTACATAGTTTTTTGGGTAAAAGGGAAACATTCCCCGGTAAATTATATTAATCACCCAACACAGAAAAGTACAATGGAATGTGGCTGAAATACCACATTAACCTTGAGACAAAGCTCAAACAACCACTAAAAAACCGAGTGACAAACCACACGATTACTAAACCCTATTACAAAAACAATAACACCAATAGGGAAAAACCATCTAAAAAGACACAAGGAAAAACCCCTAAGGATTAATCCTGAAGACGAATGGATTCTATCTTCCATAACTTCATGATGTCTAAAACAGCCCTCGACTTCTTCCATGTAAATGAAACCAGCTTAAGACGCACCGTGTTAAAGATGCAAGCAACAACATTATCAACTGACCGCTTCTCACTCCTAAAAAGCCTATTATTACGCTCTTGCCAAATGAAAAACGAAGCAGCAGCAACCACTAATTTAGCGCAAATACTCTTCGAACTCCTCTTCATAGCAAAGGGGATGATGTCTTGAATAATATTATCAATAGAGAAATCCGACCCTGAAAGACCCGCATAACATTTAACTTGCTGCCAAATCTGCTTAGAGAAAGAGCATTCAAAGAATAGATGTTCATGAGAATCCTCTTGACCTTCACATAACGAACAAACACGCTTATCCGGATTAACCTTGTCCCATGCTTTCAGCTTATCTTGGGTTTTCAGCCGACGTTTAACAATAAGCCAAAAGTTAAGAGCATGCCGAGGAATACAACCCGTAAACCACACACAATGAAACCAAGGCACCTTATCACTTCTAGGCTTTATGTGTATATATATATATGTATATATATATATATGTATATATATGTATATAGTAATATAAATATATCACCGAATATATATAATATTATATATTTTATATACATAATTATAAAAAGGAGGATTTATAATAGGGAAAATTCCTTAAAGAGTCCGAGTTTAAGGGTGCTAGTCACCTTCTCCCCTAAAAAATATTTTTAAGCCAAAAGAGTCTGGGCGACTGTGCGATGGGGCAACCTCACCACAACACGCCATGTGTCCTTTATTTAATTATTAAAGTACAAAATGTATAATTTGGGCAACTTGTCCTTATGGGCGACTTGTACTTAGGGCGACGGGTCTTTTTACATTGATTTACTTGTACTTTTGTAGACAAATTGGCAATGGATTCAACTAGTTATATCCCCCAAAATTAGCACAGATTTATCAAAAAAACACACAAACACAAATAAAAAAACACAAATCATTATTCATCCCCATATTTACCATTCACCACCACCACTCCAACTCCCCCTCACCCCATAAAAAATTTGTATTCATCCCCCTCCTATTGGGATGAAACCCTAAATTCAGTTTTAATTCCAATCCACCTCCCCATCTTTACCATTTACCCAAAAAAAAGAGATTGAAGATTTAATAGTTTAATTAACAGGTATAGTGATGAATACAAATTTTTTATATAAATTTACATGTTTTGATTATTTAAAAAATTGATTTAGTGAGTCATTATCTTGTTATATTTGATCTGAAATGCTAACGAGTTTTTAGTACATTGTTTTGTAGGCGCCCAAAAAGGAGAAGGCTCCCCCACCGTTGTCTAAGCCCGCCAAGTCTAGTGGTGGAAAGCAGAAGAAGAAGGTAATACTTATTGTCATCCGCATGTTTGTTGTATTTTAAGACAAAATTTAGCCACCCCTTAAATTAATTTCATTGAAATTTTTAACCAAAGTTTGGTTTTTGGTTTTTGTTTTTATTGCATCTTTAAAAAAGTAAACATATCCAAACACTATTTTTTTGAAGTGCTCATTTTTAAGCAGTTTTAAGAACTTATTTATAAGCAGAAAAAATTAGCAATCTCGTCTTTTTTGTTTATTGATCAATCGTTAACGTTTGTTGTAACACCCCCATTTTTACAATATAGCAGCGGAAGCTAATCTGGGGTATTACTTCATAGTATAACAGTCACAATCATAGAAAATGACTCAAAAGAGACATTTTTAAAAGATACGTTATCATTCATTTAAAATCAGAGTTTTACAAAGGCAGGTCCCAAAATCTAGAAACATAAAATGTGAATGATAACAAGTTTTAGCCATCTTCAAGTCCATGCCACTCCATGCCATAAGTTGCTTAATTACCTGAGATAAACATGCTAAAAAGGATCAATACAAAGGTTGAGTGAAATTCATAGGTTTGAGGTAAATAGTTTGAATACAAATTATAGTGTAACATTTAAAACAGTATTATTATGGAAAACAGCATTATCATGGAGAACAACATTATTACGGAGAATAGTTGAATGCAAGTCATCATAATGGTAATAATTACAACGAATATAATTATCATAGAAAAATGGTAACATTATTATTGCACCTAAGCTCATGACATCAATACGTTAACAGGGAAAATCACCGTAGTGACATTGGTTAGGGAGCTATGTCCCCATGGAAAAGGTAACTTGCCAAGGTTACCCATTAGGTCAAATATAGTGCGTTTGGCTACCCTATGAATGGGTATACCAACGGGAGCCGTCACCCCCAATAGATCTATTCACAATATTCGCGCTCACTCGCAATGCAAGTAATTAATGATTCATGATATGGAAATAATGGCACTGGAAGCTACTTAGGCAATAATATATCTGGATAGCATACAGTTGGAAAAACACTTGCATTCATGGTTTATATCAGGTATCACAGGTTTATAAAGTATTCAAAAGATTGAAATGTGGGGTTATGAATTCATTAAGTCTTTGAAAAGTAATCACATTGTTATAAGATAAACGAGTATGTAAAAGAGTTTGTAACAAGCATGTATCCCCCTCGCGGGTTTATAAAATATGTAAATAAGTAAAGGCGAGGTTATGAACTTCACCTGATAGGTAGTTGTAATAAATATTCCAAAATGAAAGCTGACGATGATCTTAACAGGGAAGGTTGATATAGCAAGATGATAGTAAACAGCCACATCACGCAACCTGGGATAATATGTCGAGTCTTAGGAGGATTGTACTCTAGAACTTTGATTCTAAGAGTTTAATATTGTTATAAGTTTGATTGGAGAGTTTGGATTTATTGTATCACCCCACCCCCCAACCGTTCGGGCCATACATTAATTCAGAGGTCATTCAGTAAACGTTTGAGGAGCCAGGGCACTTTAAATCATAAACCCAACAACTCAGTCAGAACATAAAACCAAGATGAAACCCCTTAATATGAATCTCCCTAGTATTGTAGTACGATATAGATTCGGGACATGATTTTTAAAAGCATATCGATGATGAATTATATAACAGTTATAACATAATCGGTTTTAAGCGTTTTACTCAATAACTGGAAATGATAAGCACGTCAAGCGTTAATTAAAGTTATGTCTTATAAGGTTTTGAACACATTTTTACATTTTTTCAAAATGTTACATTTTAGACCCTTAAGAATGAAAAATGACAAAATATACCCTTGGAGTTTGCACTTTTATGAGTTTGGTCCTTCTAGTTTAAAAGATGTACAAAGTCAACCTTGTACTTTGGAAAGTGACATAATAGACCCCTTTAGTTATAACTTTGATAAAATGACATGTTCAGCCCTTTTAGTTATAAGTTTCAGAAAGTTACGATATATACCCCTTGCATGGAATACTTTTGCAAAACAAGTCTAAAACGCCATGCAAGCTTATTTTAAAATTCCAAATGATATTTGCAGGTGATAGCTTATTAATATAAGCTAAAATAAGAGGTTTTAACGTAACAAAAGTTTAAAATAATGATTCATTAAGCTAGAAATCAAAACGGGTCGAATTAGGGTATTAAAACAAAAACGCGTAGGATTTAATTCAAATTCCTTCAAGACTTGATAAAGTGGTTATAATAACATTAGTTTAACTTAATATAATAGATTATAAAAATATTTAACCATTATAACGATTTGATTTAAGAAAAACACAAAATTAGGGTTTTGGGTGCATGGTTTGGATCAAAAAGAGAAAACGCATGGTTTTTGAGTTTTAAAACTTTAACAAGAGTGTATTTAGGATCATATGAACATTATAAGAGTGTATGAGCAGGTATGAAGATCGTAGAACCTGGGTTTGAGCCTTGAAGCCATGAAGAAGAAAAACCTAGGCGTACGAAGCGTTTCTACCTATTTCGACCTGTTTTCCTCCATTGTTGATCTTCAAAGCTCAAACCCAGGTTCTATGATCTTCATACCTTCTCCTACACTCTTAATGATGTTATAGAATCCTAATTTTAACTCTTGTTAAAGTTTTAAAACTCAAAAACCATGCGTTTTCTCTTTTTGATCCAAACCATGCACCCGAAACCCTAATTTTGTGTTTTTCTTAAATCAAATCGTTATAATGGTTAAATGTTGTTATAATATATTCTATTAAGTTAAACTAATATTATTATAACCACTTTATCAAGTCTTGAAGGAATTTGAATTAGAAACCTACGCTTTTTTGTTTTAAAACCCTAATTCGACTCGTTTTGATTTCTAGCTTAACGAATCATTATTTTAAACTTTCGTTATGTTAAAACCTCTTATTTTAGCTTATAAGCTATCACCTGCATATATCATTTGGAATCTTAAAATAAGCTTGCATGGCGTTTTAGACTTGTTTTGCAAAAGTATTCCATGCAAGGGGTATATATCGTAATTTTCTAAAACTTATAATTAAAAGGGCTGAACATGTTATTTTATCAAAGTTATAACTAAAGGGGTCTATTATGTCACTTTCCAAAGTACAAGGTTTACTTTGTACATCTTTTAAACTGAAGGTACCAACTAGTAAAATGTGTAAACTACAAGCGGTATATTTTGCAATTTTTCATTCTTAAGGGTCTAAAATGTAACATTTTGAAAAAGTATAAAAATGTGTTCAAAACCTTATAAAACATAACTTTAATTAACGCTTGACGTGCTTATCATTTACAGTTATTGAGCAAAACGCTTAAAACTGATTATGTTATAACTATTATATAATTCATCATCGATATGCTTTTAAAAATCCTGTCCCGAATCTATATCGTACCACAATACTAGGGAGATTCATATTAAGGGGTTTCATCTTGGTATTACGTTCTGACTGAGTTGTTGGGTTTACGATTTAAAGTGCCCTAGCTCCTCAAACGTTTACTGAATGACCTCTGAATTATGATGGCCTAAATAGTGATACAATAAATCCAAACTCTCCAATCAGACTTATAACAATATTAAACTCTTAGAATCAAAGTTATAGAGTACAATCTTCCTAAGAATCGACATATTATCCCAGGTTGCGTGACGTGGCTGTTTACTATCATATTGCTATATCAACCTTCCCTGTTAAGATCATCGTCAGCTTTCATTTTGGAATATTTATTACAACTACCTATCAGGTGAAGTTCATAACCTCGCCTTTACTTATTTACATGTTTTATAAACCCGCGAGGGGGATACATGCTTATTTACAAACTCTTTTACATACTCGTTTATCTTATAACAATGTGATTACTTTTCAAAGAATTAATGAGTTCATAACATCACATTTCAATCTTTTGAATACTTTATAAACCCGTATAAACCATGAATGCAAGTGTTTTCTGTGTGCAATCCAGATATATTATTGCCTAAGTAGCTTCCAGTGCCATTATTTCCATATCATGAATCATTAATTGCTTACGACTGAGCGCGAATATTGTGAATAGATCTATTGGCGGTGACGACTCTAGTTTGTATACCCATTCATAAGGTAGCCAAACGTACTATATTTGACCTAATGGGTAACCTTGGCAAGTTACCTTTTCCACGAGGACATTTGTTCCTCAACCAATGTCACTACGGTGACTTCCCTGTTAACGTATTGGTGTCATGAGCTTAGACGCAATAATAATGTTACCATTTTTCCATGATAATTGTATTCGTTGCAATTATTACCATTATGATGACTTGCATTCAACTGTTCTCCAAAATAATGTTGTTCTTAATGATAATGTTGTTTTCCATAAGAATACTGTTTTCCATAGTAATTGTGCTCGTATAATTTGTATTCAAACTACTTACCATAAACCTATGAATTTTACTCAACCATTGTGTTGATACTTTTTAGCATGTTTATCTTAGGTAATTGAGCAACTTATGGCATGGAGTGGCATGGACTTGAAGATGGCTAAAACCTGTTATCATTCATATTTTATGTTTCTAGATTTTGGGACCTGCCTTTGTAAAACTCTGATTTTAAATGAATGATAACGTATCTTTTAAAAACGTCTCTTTTGAGTCGTTTTCTATGATTGTGTCTGTGATTCATAAAGTAATACCCCAGATTAGCTTTCGCTGCTATATTTATCAAAATAGGGGTGTTACAGAGGGGTATCAGAGCTCACGGTTATATTGAACAAGGGTAACACCTTAACTATAACTAATTTTCTTTAGCCATTAATGTCCTCCGTACCACTACATTCCCTGAATTGTGAAGATGCCACTACTTTTCCCGAATACTATGTAAAAATACATAACTATTATACTATTATATAAGTAACTTATGTTATTTACTACTGGGTTGTTACAGTCATGTCTTCGTCCCCTCACTCATCCGATTCTGATATTGAGAATACTTTTTCCTCCACGAACATTCTAAACTATTTCCCAGCCTCACCGAGAAACGTTTCTCCCTTTTAACTCTTCGGAAGATTCTAGGGATGGTATGATCCCACCAACATCCTCACTTTTCTATAATAAAATTCGGATTAAAGGCGTGCAGCTTTTTATGCTAAAGAATCACCTTTCCACCACACAGATCCTATCTACTCCACAGTTATTATACTCCATCTCTGTATTACCACCATCAAAAAATGTTTGCTCCCCAATATTTCTTTATTCTTGAAGAATTATTACCACCTAAGAAGCAAATCCATCTCATCTTCTTCCTCACTCGTATCTATTTCATCCCTGAAGCAAGCCTATATCTAGAAACCACCATCTTTCTCAGTTATACTCCCTACCCCACCTCAGCTATTTGACATAGGAAAAAGTTCTATCCAAAGGGATCATCTGAAGCATCATGAGAAAATTAATCGATATATTTTATATTACTTAGGAAGAACTTTCTTTTCCCGCATGAGAAATGGGAAGAAAGACTTGTTAATGGTTGGACTATCATACCAAGATATTTTGATGAAGTAAAAACCAAAACTTAAGGAAGCCGTATACAGCTACTTGAAACTACTGACGAAGCATATGGACAGAGAGACAAGATTGCTTTTGTTCGCTTTAGGATTTCTGATTTAGAAATGACCCTTGAGGATATCCAAGATCGCCATCAATTATATATGAAGAATCTTATGGGACACACTTCATAAGTTTAAATACTAAGCTATTATCCTTGTCATCTATTACTTTTATCTAGAATCCTACCACAAGACATGTAGCATAAGTGTCAACACTCTTAAAGTTTTAATGATGTAAGATATGTAAGATGAAGTTATCCATGAATAAAAAAAAAAAAATATATAATAATTATGATTCTGTACATCTTGTTATCGGGTTAATTCAATAATCGACATCGTTTTGTCAATTCCATTAACTCTATTATAATCCCGCAATACCTTTGAAACACTTATTATCATTGAAATACGACAGATATGGACATCATTGCAATTAATGTCTCATTATTCTTCTCATTACCTTCTATGATTTTGAGAAAATCATATCATTTTTGTATATCACCTTTTTAATATCATATTTTTGTACTTAGGTAGGATGATTTATAATCGTCTTTTGAATAAATTTAGAGAGGCTTCGTCATTTGATAAGGAAATTATTATAATCTCCGAAACTATGAATTTATAAAATTCTTAGCTCAAGGGATTTGAACGCTTCTCTTTGTAAGTGACAAATTTATAAATAAGTAGGGCTTAAGTTATTGGCCATACGTACAAAAAAACATTCTTTAATCTGTGATCGTTTGTACGAAAAAATCTCTTATTCATATTATCTTCATATGAATCAATCTCTGAACATTTACACTCCAAGCATTCAACTAGATATTCGGGACGAGATTTCTTTATGGTTGGGGGACTATACACAGCCAAAATTTTCCAATGTAATATCTCTTGTTATATAAAATATCATCTTTTTCACGGGGAATTTTTGCTTTAATCTCGTATTATGCAACGTAATTGCATAACTAGATTTTTCAAGCTTAACGCAATCTACCTATACAATCATATTTATCAAGCAAACATCATAACATGTCAAGTTTCAATGACTATTATCCATTGTATCATAACATTAGCCATTTAAACAAAGTTTTCACGACGATATTTATCAAATGTGCATAAACCATTTTCGTTTTGGCCAAACCCTACATTCATGTAAAGTTAAAATAAAAAAAAATCTAATTTTTTTTTTCCAAAAAATTGCTGTACAATCAATCAAAGCACATGAACAAGTAATATAACATCTCACTTGAATATACTTTCCCTCCAAAAATAAGGTACAAGTCTTTTAAAGCATAATGTACAAGTCATTAATGCACGATATTCAAAATAGCCATTTTACCTCTGTTTTCCTAAAGAATCTTGTACAATCCATCAAGTACAAGTTACAAACAAGTCATGCACTTCATTTACAATCCATATTCATTCTCATTTCATGAAATTACAAGAAACCAAAGTCGGAAACCCTAAACCGAGCTAGTTTGTAAACCATGACCCGTTTATTGGTTTTTACCCATTCCAAACCAAAACCATTCATCAAATTATGTTGTGAACATTAAAATACAACATTACAAATCATGTTCCATCCATATAACACCAATATACACGAAATGCAAGCCAAAAACCCTAAACGAACCCTAAATCCAAACCACGACCCATTCACTTATTTTACCCGTTTTAAACATGAACCAACAAACGAACCAATTATGTTGTAAAACAACTTATATGTAAACATTACATTCATTTCCTTAGATCACTTCTATCCATTGAACAAGAAAATTAAAACAAAAAAACCCTAACCCTTGACCCAAACTTACCGCGACCCTTTTGCTAAATTTTTACCCCATTTTTACATGGCTAACCATGCACCTACACTCCTCAATGATCCTCCTACTTCAGCAATAAGCAGCACACAAGCACCTCAACCCATCCCTTGCTCCCCAAGTTGCCTTGTCACCTCTTTTCTTACCCATTTCCACCCGCGGTAGAAACAACACCACATCACCTCTTTAAAACTTTGCCAACACTCATCCTAGCTCTATATAGTCATCTCCTAGACCTCCTTACTCAGCCCCTCTAAATATTAGACACCTTACACGCCCAACTTGACACCAAGTCCAATTGACTATAATTAGGGACGCAATTTACCCTTATTCAACTCGCACCTTCCATTCTTTCTCTCTAATCATCAATGGCAGCAAAGTTCTAATCAAGGAGATCCTAAGAGGTCCTAAGAACAATAATCAAGAGAAATATTGAAGCCTTGAAGCCCCAAAGTTGTTATTCTAGGCGTACAAAGCTAAAAGTCCCGATTTTGACCCATTTCCAAGCTATAAGCTCAAAACCAGGTTCCATAAGCTCACATTCTATTTTTGTACCATTATAATGTTCATATGATCATGCTTAAACTATTGTTAAAATCTTTGAACTCAAAAACATATGTGTTTTACCTTTTTGATCTAAACCGAGCTCATGAAACCCTAATTTCATGTTTTTGCTTAATCTATAAACTAAACTTGTAAAATATTGTTATAATCTATCCTAATAAGCTTATTTAACATTATAATAATCACTTTATTAAGTCTTGATAAGATTTGAATTAAAAACCTACGCGTTTATTGACCCGTTTTGATTTCTAGCTTAACGAATCGTTATTTTGAACTTTTGTTATGTTAAACCTTCATATTTTAGCTTATATTAATAAGCTATAACCTGTAAATTACTTTTCATGTTGAAAAATATCATTATTATGGATTTTGGACTTGTTTTGTAAACCATTTTCATGCCAAAGGGTATATATCGTAACTTTCTGAAACTTATAACAAAAGGGACTAAAAATGTCAATCTATCAAAGTTATAACTATAGGGGTCTATTATGTTACTTTCTAAAGTACAAGGTTTACTTTGTACATCTTTTGAACTAGAAGGACCAAACTTGTAAAGGTGAAAACTCCAAAGGTATATTTTGCCATTTTCCATTCTTAAGGGTAAAAAATGTAACATTATGAAAAAGTGTGGAAATGTGTTCAAAACCTTATAAGACATAACTTTAATTAATGCTTGACGTGCTTATCATTTCCTGTTATTGAGCAAAACGCTTAAAACTGATTATGTTATAACTATTATATAATTCATCATCAATGTGCTTTTTAAAAATCCTGTCCCGAACCTATATCATATCAAAATACTAGGAAGCTTCATATTAAGGGGTTTCATCTTGGTATTACATTCTGACTGAGTTGTTGGGTTTACGATTTAAAGTGCCCTAGCTCCTCAAATGTTTACTAAATGACCTCTGAATTATGATGGTCCATAATAATTCAATCAAAGATGATATTCATTAAATCCAATATCATTAAACTTTAAGAATCAAAGTTCTAGAGTACAATCTAAGACTTGACATATTATCCCAGGTTGCATGTGATGAAGCCGTTACTTTCATTTCATATATCTTTGCTATCAATCAGATTTCCCTATACTGTTAAGGTGAGTTCATAGCCTCACTTTTAAATCTCTTATTTCATAAACCCGTGAGGGGGATACATGCTATAAACCATGAATGTGGAAGTTCATGCCTCGATTTTACTTTTTTACTTGCTTTATAAAAACCTGCGAGGGGGATACATGCTTAATTTTTTTTAATATACACAAGTCTTAAAACGATTATTGTGATGTTCATAACCTCGCCTTTCTTAGTTACATGTTTTATACAACCCAAGAGGGGGGATACATGCTTGTTACAGACTTTCTTTTGCATTACTCGTTTATTCTTATAAACAATGTGATTTACTTTTCAAAGTCTTAGTGAAGTTCATAAACCTAACCTTTTAATTTTACATTGTTTTAGAAACACGCGGGGGGGGATACATGCTTGTTTCAAACTTCTTTTTCATCTCGTTTATCTTATAACAATGTGATTACTTTCGAAGACTTTGTAAGTTTCTTATAACCTCGCCTTTATCTTATTTACATGTTTTATAAACCCGCTAGGTAAGCGGATGCATTCTTGTTACAAACTCTTTTACATACTCATTTATTTTATAACAATGTGATTATCTTTTCAAAGATTAATGAGTTCATTGCTCACTTTAAAATCTTTAATTTATTAACCCGTAAGGGGGATACATGCCTTAAACATGAATTACAAGTGTTTTTCTATAATGTATGCTATGCCAAACATGTATGCTATACAGATATAATATTTCCTTAAGAAGCTTCCCCAATGCCATTACTTTCCTTATCAAGAAAATTAATTGCTTAGACATTTGTGAGCGCGAATATTGTGATTTTGTTCTATTGGGGAGGTATCTCCCAATATCTCTTTGGGAAGTATCTCCCAATATCTCTTTGGGTAATATCTCCCAATATCTCTTTGGGTAGTATCTCCCAATATCTCTTTGGGTAATATCTCCCAACATCTCTTTGGATAATAGCTCCTAGTATCTCTTTTGATAGTGACTCCTAGTATATCTTCTGGTAAAGGCTCCCGGTTCTATTGAGTTTAAATATGTGATTCATGAGCTTAGATGCGATAATAATGTTCTCCATAATAATAATGTTCTCCATGATAATAATGTTCTCCATAATAATAATGTTCTCCATGATAATTATCCTTGCAATGCGAATATTTCCATTATGATAACTTGTATTCAACTATTACATTTCAAACCTATGAATTTCACTCAACCTTTGTGTTGACCCTTTTTATGCATGTTTATCCCAGGTAATTGAGCAACTTATGGCATGGAGTGGCATGGACTTGAAGATGGCTAAAACTTGTTATCATTCACATTTTATGTTTCTAGATTTTGGGACCTACCTTTGTAAAACTCTGATTTTAATGAATGATAGCGTATTTTTTAAAAACGTCTCTTTTGAGTCATTTTCTATGATTGTGACTGTTGTACTATGAAGTAATACCCAGATTAGCTTCTGCTGCTATATTGTAAAAATAGGGGTGTTACAGAATGGTATCAGAGCTCACAGTTATAGAGAACAAGGGTAAAACCTTAACTATAACTACTTTTCTTTTGCCATCAATATCCTCCGTGCCACTCCATTTCCCCAAACAATGTATGTAAGAAATTTGCTTACCAAATACTACGTAACTATTATAACTTATATTATTTTTTTACCAAGTTATTAGAGAGGTGTAATCTTGGAAGTAAGTAGACGTGTGAAAGGAGGTAATTATAATTGCACCATAATTATAATTGCATCACACACGTGAACTTGTAACCTTGATTAGCTTAACATGAAAATCAAGTTCATGCTAAGTATTCTATTACCTAATCTCACTTTAACATTCATCTAAATCTCGGGACGAGATATCTTTAAGAGGCGGAGACTATAACAACCCATAATTTTATAGTATTTCATCAATGTAATATCTACTTATTATATCAACTACTACTTTTTCACTAGAATAAAATTTTATTTCATTTCATTTCATTACGTAACATAATTTACATTTCTAAAGTAAACGAGTTCACGCAATGACCTATGCCTATTCTA
>BQNB010056052.1:0-38826 GCA_026074375.1 Tanacetum coccineum | reverse complement strand
ATCTACTTCTACGAATTAAAAAATCAATTAAAATAAGCAAATGATAACAATTAAGCACGAAAACAAATAACGGGAAATTAAACTTTAACTAAAAATGTAAAACGGGAACCCTAAATGGCGATTAAAAACCCTAAATTTCCAAAATTAAACCTAAAATAAATTTTTCTCTTTTAATAGACTCTAATTGACTAAAAAGTAAGTTTATAGAAAACTAGAACAAAAACGGAATTGAAATGAGCTTAAAAACACGAAAAACAAGAACGGAAACAAATCCCGTTCTTTAAAAATTGAAATTTAGCAATTTTAACCCTACACAATCAAAACTAATTTTCCTAGAAACTTTACGATAAAAGAAAATTTTCTAAAAAAGAATTTTATTTTTTTGATTATTTTTCTATTTTTTATCAATTTTTTAAGTTTTAAACTAAGAAAAATGATTAAAAATAAACAAATAATGGGAAAAATCCCAAAAATTCAAGAAAAGTCCTAGATGATATAAGGTTTACTAGAAAAATAAGCTCTATTGCACAGCTTATCGAATAAGCTGCGAAATAAGCTTAGACAACTTATTAACTAAATAGGACTAAACGTATACAAATAATAAAGTTTGTAAACATATAATGAAAAAGACCACAGGGCACGTTGGTAATGAGTGTGGTGTTGTGTTGCTATAAAGGTTGAGGATGTTGAGGTCGGGGGTTCGAGCCTTGCTCACCCCCGATTTCCATCTTCCTTTTTTTTTAAAAAAAACTTATAAAAACAAAGTTGTAAATAAGCTAGAAACTAACAACTTTTGTAAAAGAAGCTTTTTATGAAATCTACTGAATAAGCTGGAAAAAGCTTATTAAGACAGAATACTAACTTTTTAAAACTTTAAACACTAAACTGCTTAACTATGAAATAAGCTAATAAGCTACTAACAAACTGAATAAGCTACAAGAACTGAAACTAAGAGCCTAAAGAATAAGCAGATAACTCAAATAAGCTAAAGGAATTTAGCTTATTAGCTCAATAAGCTAACTGAACTCACTCAGTGTATGCTGAGTCAGTGCAGCCTTGAAGAGCCTACTTTGGGCTTAAAAATCAGCAATTAAACAGAACCTTATGGAAATAAGCTTTGCTAAATTTAAAAGTAGACATGGAATACTACTTAAAACAGCTTTTAGAAAACATTTTGAAACTAATTCAAGCTAAGAAAAAGTTAAATGAAAATGGCTGTTGCAGTTTTGAACTTCTTTTGAAAAACTTTGATAAAATGGAAAGAGTACTTGCAGCTTAAAATTAGATAATGAAATAAGTTGAGAAGACTAAATTAAGCTTTTACAAGTTAATTTTGACCTAAACACTAAGTTTGAAACTATTTTGACCCATTTTGAACAAAATAACAGCTTATGCCAAACATCCCTTTAACTACTAATTTTCAATCTTAAAACTAAAACAGATTAAGCTAAGCTGAACTAAGCACAAACAAGTTAACAACTAAGCTTATTAAGGATAATTAATCAAAAATCAACAGTAAATAAGCACTTCAATAAGTTATGCTAATATTTGTTTTGGTTTTTATGACTGAATTTTAACAAAATGTGAAAACTAAGGATTTAACTATCAAAAGAGTTTAATAAGCATATGACAACTATAATAAGCAACAATAAGCTAGAATAAACAACAATAAGCAAGAAATAAGCAGTAAATAAGCAAAATGGTAATTAAGCGTAAAATGAGATAAAAGAGGATGTACCTTTATCCTAGCTAAACAATGACTTAATATAACCTAATAAGCTCTAAACCTACCCAGCTTTTCAAATAAGCAAATCTAAATCCCATAAGCTCTTCCAAAACAGGTTATCATCCAAAAGCTCTCATTTCCATAAGCAAAGGTATTAAGCTGATTTTATGGTTTAAGTAAAATTAATGATCCATTAATGTTCAATTCAAGCTTAGAGACTCAAATGAACTTAATAAGAGCTTAATAAGAACAGAATAGCTTATTTGAGTAAGATAAGAGCTTATTTGAGCAGTTTAAGGTAAAATGACAATGTTAAGAGAATTAAAAGCTGAATTAAAATTTATTAATATAAAAGGATATTTCATAGCATTTGAAAGGAAATTACAATGTTTTAAGACAGAAATAAGCTAATTTTGACTTAAAAATAAGCTAAAACTAGAACTAAAAAAACTGTCCTAGATGATGAATGAGGAGCTCCTATTTATAGGCATATGAAGAAGATTCTGGGTCTCCATTGTGTGTTTCTTTTGTGAGAGGAGTGGAGAATGATTCCTTGATCTACAATCTTGGCCGTGTGATATTTCTTGCTCAACACTTCTTCTAATCTTGCCCCTTGGATTGAGTATGTGTGCTCTTGGATTGCCACGCTGGAACGATGATGTTGACAGGAGTGGGAGTGATAGAGATTGTGTACGGAGTAGGTGCAAGGGAGCTTTGGTGGTTATGAAAGGGATAATGAATAGTGATTTTTTTGGGTTTAACGCGGGTAAAACATTTTTGACTATGTTGACCTTTAACTGGGTTTTAATAATGGTAAAAGGATGGTGGGCTCGTGGGAGAGTGTTGGGCCATAGGTTATTAAGAAAAATTAAAGGACCGGGTTTTATTAAAAGAGGTTAATGGTTAATGGAAACAATTAACAACCGTTAGTCTTTTTAATAAAAAAGGACTAACGGTGAAAATTGTATAGTTAGGGTTTGTTTTAAAATGGTTTATTATGAAGGGTAATTTAGGTATTTATGGGTTTTGTCTTTTAGTGAGTTGACCAGGTTTGACTTGATGACCAAAGTTGACCAAGAGTTGACTTTTGACCATTGATCGCAAACTTCCGGCTCTTGTACACTCTTTATCCGTTCCCGTGTTCGTGTTTATCTGGTTTTAATTGTTTTCTTGTGATATTTGCATTATCCATACCTACACAATCACAAAGACAAAACAAGCAATATACAAGCATTTTAAGCACGATTTTGTCTTTTATGAGTCATTTTTGATATAAAACAGATATGTGTTTTCACACATATCAACCACACACAAGCAAGTATGTGTAATTAAGAGGCAAATACAATTATAGTATATAGTATAGTATTCTAAAAGATTAAAGAGAATTGCTTTTAACCAAGCAATCTCTAAGACCTCCCGGGTCGTTTGTCCTTGATGAAGTGTGAATAGAAAATCGGTTTTGTTTGTGATCGCGCAAGTGAATAATTCAAAGATTTGATTTGTTTTCCTATTTCTACACATAAAAACACATAAAGCATGCAAAGAAGAATAAACGACCTAGCAATTAAGAAATTTAACACGAAAACACTAACGGGAATAATAAAAACGCGACGAATAAGCAAGTATCTCAAAATTAAGCCCTACGAACGTAAATTTAATTCCTAAACCTTCTAAACATTAAAAGAAAATTTTCAGAAAAAGAAATTTATTTTTTTGATTTTTATTTATTTTTTTATTATTTTTTTAAGTTTTTAAACAAAATAAATGCACGAAAAATACTAAAGTTCGAATTAAAAATCCAAGAAAAATCCTAAAAGTTGCTAAACATGAAAGGAACACAGGAAAATTGCTAGCTTAGAAATAGCTTAAATGAATAAGCCAGAAAAGCTCTAATAAGCACTCGAAGTGCTTAATATCAAAAAGAACTAAAATGGTGTTAAATATTATTTGTATGCAACCTTGGACGTAAAAGTCCCAAGGGCGCAGTTGGTTTGTGGGGAGAGTGTTAAAACGTATAAGGGTTAAGGTTGAGGTCAGGGGTTCGAGTCTTGCTCACCCTTGGCTTCCCTATACCCTTATATGTTTTTATTTTTGAAAACTTTTTGCACAAACCTATTAAATAGCTTATTCTAAGCTATTTTTACTAAAGAAACTTTTTAAGAAACTTAATAAAAAGCTAGATAATAAGCCCTTAAAAGTGACAGTTAAGACTTAGAAGTTTTTAAGCTTTTATTTTAACTAAAATAGCTTTTAAGCTTGAATAAGCTCAAGCCTGAACCAATTAAGCTTCTAACATCTTTAAACTAACCTAAAAAGCAAGATTGAACACAACTTAAGCAAAACCAATAAGCCAAAAGCTGAGAAAAGCTAATAAGCACTTTGGGTCAAAACTGTTTACCCAAACACCCTTCAAGGCACTTTTGAGCTTATTTATAAGGCCTTAAACAGATCCTTATGACTAAATGGCTTATAAAACCTTAAAGATTATGCTAAAAACTATCTAAATCATCAATAAAAAAGTATTTTGAAAATCAATTAAGCTAAGAAAAAGATGAATGAAAAAGCTGCTCAGGCAGTTTACACTACTATTTTTTTTAGATTTTTCAAATTTTTATCAAACTCTAAAGGACTAATTTGCAGACCTAAAACATATAAGCAAATAAGCTAAATGACCTAAAATAAGCCCTAACAGATTAACTATGACCTATGAACTAACTGTGCACCAAATTTCAAAACCTAACTCTAACTTAAGCTAACTTAAATTTTAGATTGAAAAAGGCTAGAAGGCACATTTGCTATCTGATGCACTTGACACAATTTTAACCAAAACCTAGAACTAACAAAGCAGACCTTTAGAACTTGAATACTACACTTTTTAAATACCAAAATAAGAACAAATCACCAATAATAACAGCTTAAAACAAATCAAAGCACAAATTGCCTAGAATCTGAGCTTTTGAACTCAGATTCAAGTAACATTCACACAAACTTGCATAAAACTGATTTAGCTGAACAAACACCTTAAATTCTTGTTTTATAAACTTAAATTTGATGTTTAAATTCAATTTAAAGAACCAAAAGCCTCTTGACAGTACTAACTCAAGTTAGTACTGCCTTGAGCCAAACACCCCTTTAAATTGCTTAAACTTATTTTTAGCTTATAATACTGAGAATTAGGGCTTAAACTTTAATTACTAGATGTTTTTCAGCTTATAAAAGACCTAATGAACAAATTTTGACAATCAAATAAGCAAAAAAATAAGCCTATAACTAATGCTAATAATATTTTAGATTTTTCAACTGTTTTATATCAAATACTTGTAAACTAATATTTAGACTAACAATTGAACTAAATAAGCATCACACAACAATAACAAGCAGCATTAAGCTAATCTAAACAATAATAAGCAAACAATAAGCAGTAATAAGCCAGAATGCAAAATTAAGCTATAAAATTGAAATTAGGAACTTACAAAAACCTTTGCACAAACAAGGCTTATTTAATTGCTCAAAGAGCTGATCTACAAAGCTCCAGCTTATCTAGGATAAGCTAGTGAGGTCTTGGAAGCCCTTCCAAGTTTGGCTTCCCTTCCAATAAGCTAAGGTATATTTTGGGGGTGGATTTGAGTATTAATAAGTTTAGTTAAGCTTAGAGAGCTTAAGTGAGTATTAAACTAGCTTATTAGTGACTAGGTAAGCTTATTAGAGTAATATAGAGCTTATTTAAACCATAGTGTAATAAGGTAAAAACATGAAATGAGCATTAACTATATGAAAACTGAGCTTTTATTGATTAAACAACTGAGTACAAGCTTTTAATAGAAAGTTTACATCAAATTTAAAAACATTAAGCTAAAACTTAAAACAATAAGCTAAAAAATGACTAAATAAGCTAAACTACCCTAGATGATCCAACTGTGTGTGAGAGGTTCTTTATATAGGCACGAGATGATGCTTCTAGACCTCTAGGACGCTCCCCTTGCTTCTAATCTCAGCCCTTAATCCATAACCGCTTTCCAATTAATTGATCTCATCCGTTGAATGCCTTCCACGCATGATTGGCCAATGATTGGCCTTGGGATTGCCAGCGTGGCTCCCAAAGGCGTCATTGCATGCGTCATAAGCTTCTAGAAAGGTTAATTTTCATTTAAGTGGGGTTAATTGGGTGCCAGGGTAATTTTGGGACGAAGGGTGAATAGTGAAACAAATTTTCCTTCCCCTTTTCTTTTTCTATCTCGTTTCGTTTGACCGAGTTTAAAAGGGTTGACTTGGGCTTGGTTTTAATATCAAAGGGATTGGGCTCGATTGTATGAATATGGGCCAAGTGGTTTTAATATATGGAATTTTAGGCTTTTAAAATTTATGGTTTAAGATTTGGGCTGATCCGGCCCATTAAATGGGCTCGGGTTGGTCTGTGAAGTATGGGTACGCCTTTGGTTTTGTCCGTTTTTCGTCCTCTTTCCATTCCCATGCTTGGTTTTGTCCGTTTTTGTCTCAATTTTATCCTTTTTGATATATCCGCTACCTGCACATTCACAAACACAAAAACAAACATATATATGCATTTTTCATTATATTTTTGGTCATTTGGGGTCGTTTTTCATAGTAAATGGTATGTGTAAAATAGCACATACCAATAAACATAATTAAATAATCAACGATAAATTAAGAAATTGATTTTGAAACAAACCAAACATTGAACTTTCATTAAGATGGCTAATACCCGAGGCCTACAACTTACCCTCGAAAGTAACGCTAAGTATTCATCTTAAGGGATTAAATAAACATTAGCTCTTAAAAGCCATGTTTTTCCATTTTCAACATTTTTTTTTCATTTTTTATGCCTTTTTCATAACTTTCCATACTTCAACACTTCATAACATTGTGCTTTCATTATTCTTCGATAATACTTAGGATCATGGAACAAGCAAAAAGAAATTCATCGTTCCCCAAAAACCCTTTTTCACTTCTCCATTCTAACTTAAAAACAAGATCATTGTCGAAATACAATCATGAGACTAACTCCTACTCATAAATACTAATTGTGTGGTACTTTTTCTCCCTTATTCCTAATTATTTTTGTATCTCAAGATTTTATTTTTGTCCTATACCCGAAGGCTCTTTAAGACTTATTTCGATACTTATTAAATCCAAAAATAAAGTAGGACGGTTGAAGATAAAAATTAGCTTCACCCTAAATCCTTGAAAAACCGATGAGGTCACACATCGAGGTGACCGTAAATTGGCATTATATAGGCTACTTATTTAATTAACTTGATTACTTCAATATTACCCTAAGGCTCTTTAAGACATAAATCAAGTGAGATTTAAATGCACCATTTACCCAAAGGCCCCTTAAGGTACAAAACCAATCATTTATTAAACAAATTGGGGGGGTGGGAGGCATCATTCCTCCATATACCCTAAGACTCTTTTTGCATGAATAATTTAATCACTTATGCAATACCCTTAGCTCATAAGGCATAATAAAACTCATGATTAACTCTATTTACACCATACACTCGAAGGCTCTTTAAGGTGTAAGTAAAGCAATTTTTCATATGATATATATAGTATCCAAATTCTGATCCAGATGTGTACCTATTTTTAATGGCATCGTCTTCCAAAGTAGTGGAAAGTACTTAAAAATAAGTTGAACACGACAACCTTGTTTAGTAAACATTATTTATAATAAAAAGTGAAACAAGCTAATGGGGAGGAAAAAAAAGCCACAATCATACTTTATGGTTTCTATAAAAACCTACTATCCACGCTTAATATCATGACTAATACACGACTCTAATCATTTCTCGTTCTTCGCAATTTAAAATCTCTAAGAAAGAGACTTGCGAATGCTTAGCTTAGCGAATTAAGATCGGCACTTTAATAAGTCACATAGACTGGCAACAATCTTAACTCTAATAAATCAAGTTCGGCATAATGGATAAGCCTACATAAGACTAGCAACAAACACACGATTTAAAATATGTTTAAGGAAAAAGCTAAGGTATAAAACCGGTCGAATCAAAATTTATTTCTCGTTCTCACCTTTATTTGTGTCACAACACTTATTTCATCACTTTATCACTTTTTATGCACAAAAAAATTTTAAATTTTGTTTTTTTTTCATAAATCACATATTTTTGGTGGAAAAATGGGTTACGTGAGAACAATGGTCGCAGGTATAATCAAATCGATAAGACCCCACCCCCCCCATACTAAAACATACGATTGTCCTCAATGTGAGATTCCCCATACTAATTTCAATGCAAATCCTTAATATAAAGGGGTCCTCTACGCAAATCTAAAAGCCGTTTATTAAGTATACTAATAGATAACGTTAGTTGATAAGATAAGATTCGGATTCCCAATATAGCATCTAAGGATTTTGAATAGCGAGTGAACGATGGACAAAACACCGAGCACGAGACCTTTCAAAATTCAGGCAATCCTGGACAAACATCACAAACCACAAAACATGAAACACGAGAAAGAGGCGAGCCTCATCACAACACACTTATTAGAAAATAGAAAGAAGATAGAAGGATAAGCATGGGTTGCCACCAGCGAAGCACTTTTTTTTGGTTGAACCGAGTCCACGATCCTGACTCGATCCCCCGAAGTTATTGGTCCCATAGGGGGAACGTTGGAGATCCGGGACAACCATCGATGGTATGTCTCCTCCAAAGTAATGCTTAAGTCTATGACCGTTCACCTTAAAATTAGGACCATCGGATTGAGATAACTTAATGGTCCCATAAGGAAAAACTTGGGCTACGGTGAACGGTCCGGTCCAGCGGGATTTTAATTTGCCCGAGAACATCTTTAATCGAGAATTAAAAAGAAGGACACGCTCTCCAATGTGAAATTCACAGTTTTTGATCTTAGCATCGTGAATCCTTTTTGTCTTCTCTTTGTAGATCAAAGAGTTCTCGTAGGCCTTATCCCGAAGTTCGTTTAATTCATTAAGTTGAACTTTACGGACATCACCCGCGGTTTTTAGGTCAAAGTTAGTCCATTTCAAGGCCTAGTAGGCTTTATGCTTAAGCTCGATGGGGGAGATGACAAGCTTTTCTGTATACCAGCTTATAAGGAATACAACCGATCGGGGTTTTAAAAGTGGTACGAAAAGCCCACAAGGCGTCATCAAGTTTATCGGCCCATCTCGCCCGATGCTCGCCTACCGTCCTTTCTAAAATTCTTTTTAAACATCTATTGGAAACCTCCACCTGGCCACTAGTTTGAGGGTGATACGAGTCGAAAGCCTGTGTGTAACGCCATATTTTTTAAGAACTTTAGAAAATTGGCCATTACAAAAATGCGTCCCTCGATTACTAATGATGGTCCGTGAGGTTCCAAATTTAGAAAATAGTTATTTTAAGAACTTAACCACTACTCGGGCGTCGTTGGTGGGAAGCGCTTTCACTTCAACCCATTTCGAAACATAGTCGACAGCCACGAGAATATATCGGTTCCCTCTTGAAGACGGGAACAACCCCATGAAATCGATGCCCCAGAGGTCGAAAATCTCACAAACCTGAATAGGATTTTGGGGCATTTTGTCCCGTTGTGAGATCTTCCCCTGACGCTGACATGAGTCACAATGCGTGACAAGGTCCTGGGCATCGCAATAAATGGTGGGCCAGAAAAAACTGAAGTCAAAAACTTTTTTCGCGGTGTAGTTCGGGCCATGGTGTCCCCCGATGGGTCCATTATGGCAATCTTAGAGAATGTCTATAGATACCTGCCCGTCCACACACCGTCGAATAATCTGATCAGCACAAATCCGAAAGAGATAACGATCATCCCAGAAATAGTGTCGAATATCCATAAAGAATTTCTTTTTCTGCTGGGATGACATCCCTTTAACAAGCACATTCCCCACTAAGTAGTTTGCTATGTCGGAAAACCACGGGGGTTTATTGTCGGGATTAAGAGATATCATATTAAATGATTCGTAAGGAAAATTGTCATTTATTTCCATGGATAAGGTTTAAATGGTTTAGGCTTAGGAGCAAAAACGGGCTCATCAATTAGAGCTTGAGTTTGGACTACCAGAGGTTGGATGTTTTTGGTACTCGGTTGCACCGTATCCTTTGTCACCTCGGGTTCCCGTTCCACCACCTTGGGAAAAGAAGAGAAAGGAGGTGGAATTGGAGGTCCATCATAAAAAATACCACTTCGGGTGGTGATTGCTTTCAAGTCACCTCTCGGGTTAGCAACGGTGTTGCTAGGAAGTGAACCCGAACCCAAAAAAGAAGCGGTATTCATTTGAAAAAAACTGCTCTTCATATTCTTAATATCATTCGTTAACTCATTCCTTAACTCATTCTTGAACGCATTATTCTGCCTACTCAACATAGTATCCATCTCTTTCTTTAATTCCGTCCTCATATTGCTTATTTGATTTTGCATTACTCTCATATTAACGTCATTTGTCTTCATGTAGTTCGAGAGATCGTTTGAAGGTCCAACAGGTGGAGCTTGATAATTCTGGTTACCTTGATTGAAATTATTTCCTCGGTTCTGATTGTAACCATGATTTTGATTGAAACAGTTTTGATTATTTTGCACGGGAGGAAAACCAGGTGGTCCCATTTGATTGCTAGCACGATAATTAGTTTCTCCCTGAGGACGATATCCTTTATTCTGATTATAGGTTGTTGCGGCTGCAGAAGCATTGAAAGTGTTGCCATCGGTGGAAAGACACTCATAGTAGGGATGCGGTCCACCACAAGTAACACAACTTTCAGAAATTACTTTAACGGTATCTGTAGGTGAGGTCTTAACATGACGAAGCATAGCATTAACGGCATCAGTAAGAGCGGCCATCTCCGATGGACATGCCGTGGTAGAAGAAGAAGTATTAGCACTCCACTTGGAAACAACCGGTTTGTTTCGTAATTGGTGAACTTTCGAATTAGTTTTCCATAATTGTCAAAGCAATCTCGAGGAGTTTTTAGTCCAAAGAATTACCACGTGGCGGCATTCAAAGAATCTTGATCGGTTGGGTTTAAAGCATTGTAGAAAGTATCAAGTTGATGTAATTCCATAAAACCGTAATGTGGGCATGCACGAGGAATCCCTTGTAAACGGTCCCCTTGCCCACTAAACTTTCCTCAAAGTTTTGTATTAAAATTTTGTGATTTCATTTTCGAGATTTTGTAGTTTTGGAAGGAGAAAAAATTGGTTAATAAAAGTTGGAAACAAGTCTTCCCAAGTAAGAATAGAACGAGGGGTTCTTTTTCGAGCCAAATCTGGGCTGCCCCCTCTATAGAAAATGGAAAAAGCATAAGCTTAATCGAAGAATTAGGCACATCTTTATACTTAATCGTGGAAGTAATCTTGTTAAACCAACGAATGTGAGCATGAGGATCTTCTTTCTCAAATCTGTAAAATTGTTTTGAAGTTACAAGATTTAGAAGACTATGTTTAAGCTCAACATTATCCGCGAGATACGGAATAAACGATAGCATCTCCGTAACCCTCGGTGTTTGGCTTGGAGTAATTTCTCCATAAAAACGTTTATCGGCCATCGTAACTACGAAGTCCTCTTTCAAGAAAAACAGTTTCGACCTCTTTGCTTTAGAACGTCTACGAGTATGAGTTTCGGATGAACACCCTCAAATCTAGCTCCCAGCAGGAATGTTTGAATATCCGAGGGCGTTACATTTATGGATCAATAGCACAAGATCCGAGAACGACTACTAAACGTGTCGTTTGAAAAAGATACATTGGATTAACAAAATACTTGTTTGTTACATAAGCCCATGGCTTCAAATTGTTCAACAATATAAAAAAAGATTCTGGTTTATAACAATTGTCCCCAAAATGTAATAAGACTCCAAATCTTAAGTGTTGACTCTTCAATTATTGACTTCCAATGTATCATCGCACCCCGTGCCTTATTGACCTGAAAAACATGCTTAAAACGTCAACATAAAGTTGGTGAATTCATAGGTTTATGTAAATCAATAGTAGGACCGCAAGATTTCCAAGTGTATGATTTAGCAACACATGCAAACATCATAAAAAGTGATCACGTTTTCCTAAGCTCATGACACTGAAGCTCGACATGTATGAATGCAATATATTGCCAATGAATGCCCGTGAATGATGTTCTAACCCGAAACATCCCAAATCCGACATGGTATACGTTCGTTCCCAGTGATAGCTAATCACCCGAACGGGGATTGTCAATCCCAAATAGATCTATCTATAACATTCGCGCTCACAATCCAGTAATTGACAGTTCATGATAAAGGGCTCAGTGGGTTATCGCTACTTAGGCAAACACGTAATCATTGTATAAAATGTACACTTGCGTCCAATTTGTAAAACAAAGCATGTTCTCACCCCAAGGATGTAAATCATTTAAATAATTGTAAAACATGGGGCTATGAACTCACCTGAGTGAATAGTCCTCTGGAAATTGATAATAGATATCCAAGTATGAACCACACCGTCAAATACCTAAGTAAATACGGCCAGTCTTAGTCTACAAGTTTAGGCTAAAGACTCGATGTATAATTTGCTAGTTTATATATACTGTTATCACTTGTGTGGTGGTGTACGTGTTTAATGTATTTGAAATTGTTTGATGGCTCTTGGGAAAACGGATATACTTTCTTAATAAATATACTTATTTATTAAGTCGTAAATTAAACCCGTTTAATGTCCGAATATATTAATATTCGACCGATTCTTTAAGCGTTTTATTATTTCACTTTTGATCACAAATATACCCTTAAGCTTCTAGATATTACACTTTAGTCCCTAGGTTTATAAAATATAAACATTTACACTGTAAACCCTTTAGTTTTGATAATTACATAATTAGTCCTTTAAGTTTACAAAAATGAAATTTAGGTCTTTATAGTTACTACTGGTAGATATAGTCATTACTACTGGTAGCATATTAGTTACTCCTGGTAGAATAATATTGTCATTAGTACTGGTAGTACTATAATGGTTACTACTGGTAGATATAGTCATTACTACTGGTAGCATATTAGTTACTCCTGGTAGAATAATATTGTCATTAGTACTGGTAGTACCATAATGGTTACTACTGGTAATGTTATAGTTAGTCCGGGTAGTACAAATGCATTCGTTAAGCTTATTTAAGTTTGCTTAAGCTGTTTGGCTTATTGATAAGCTCGGATGAGCTTATTTTGAGCTTATTGGGCTCGTTGGCCCAACAACCATTTACTGAAAATTAGTACCAAGGTCCATTAAGGTTCGTTTGGTTTTTAAAGGGTATAAGGGCCTATATAAGTTTCAATAAGCTCGTAGGTCACCTTAATAAGCTCGTAGAGCTTATTACCACTTCGTGGGTCCTACTGTTGGGCCTGTTGGGCTTGTTCGGCCTTATTGGGCCCGCTTGTGGCCCGTAAGTTTTCTTAAACATTTGATTCTTTCCTACGGGTTCATGTTTCATATAAGCCCTCGATAAGCTCATGGGAGCTTAATTATAAGTTGAGAGCCTTCACTAATAGGTCGTTGGGCCGGTTGGGCCCGAACGTGGCATGTTGGATCGTGAGAGGTCCATTGGTTTCTCTAACCATATATAGGATTCGAAAATAGTCTTAGCAATTATATTTCGTTTGTTAGCCCCTATACACTAGTCGTGTTACCCATGCAAACATTTGTTTAAGTCGTGTATACCTTCCAAAGCCATTGTGTCGTGTTTTTCCTTAAGAGTTTACGTATGGTTTTTCTCATAACGGATGGTTTTCAAAACCTTATTTGTTACTAAACACGTTACTCGTTTCCTTTATAGTTTTACCACCACACCAGTTGTTAAGTGTATTCATAATACGCATCATGCGTCCTTAATTCATTTATCATGCGTGTTCTCAAGCTAGTGTGCTATACATACATACATTTGACCCATAAGCTAGTCATTACGAAAAGAATACGCATAATACGATTGTCATGAGTTTGAATGTGACTTACAAAGGTCCTAGCGCCTTGTTTGAGTGTATGCGAGTAATGTGGCAATCCACGTGTGTAAAACGCGATCAATAACCAAATCCCAAGCTTCAATACTTTGTAAATGCCCAACCCTAGCTCGTGTAAACTCCTTTATAAACTTGTATGACAACTAGGAATGTTTGTGGGTTCGAATGAGATCAAGGGAGGTGTTTGTTTGCGGTTTGAAACTCGAACTAAGGGAAGAGAGTATATATGATTATGGTTTGAGTGAGTGTGAGTTGTAAGAGTGTTAAGTGTTAAGTGTGAGTGTATATTTATAGCCAAAGAGCTAGTTAACTCTCCTAGTTTCACAAACAACCCAAACCGAACCAAAATCGTGCCTTAGGAGGTGGTTTTTGAAGTTTCTAGTTAACTACACCTTGTTTTGTTAAACCACTCAAGTACATGTCTTAATTAGAGTATATTTGTACAAGATTTGGTTAGATACTAGAAATCTTAAGGATTTGTACTAATACATGCATGTTGCCGTGACCTAAAGGGGCAAGGGAGGGTTCATTGGTTATTATCCAATGTGTAATGGGTTAGTGGAGACAATTAGGACAAGTATTAATGAGAACTAGGATGTACAAGTACTTGTGAGGATCACTAGGAGATTTTCTAGGTGTGTTTATGTGTGTAACCAGCCCTTAGTGGGTCACATACACAAAATTGATTTAATTTTTGTGTTTAAGGTTTCAAAGTGGGTATTGGTTTGAGTCTAGGTAAGTCTAGGTATTTATGGGGTATGTCTAGGTATTTATGGGGTATGTCCAAATGTATTTTATTGCGAAACGTAACCCTTTTACGTGACTACTAAAAATAAAATACGCAAGGTACATAATTACCTTCTTAATAATTACATATCACTTGGTTGGTGTAACCCTTAGTTTATTTGATGACCGTTTACATTAAATGGTTATTTCTAGTCTACGCGATTTAGCTCTAAAGCAAAATTAAAAGTAAACGCGTATCGGACCAAAATAAATAGTGACAATTTAGTAGGAGTCATAAAATGACCTAAAATTAAGAAATGTTACAGTCTCTACCCATTAAAAGAGCTTTGTCCTCAAAGCTTAAGACCTTGTAGTGGATGACGAAGTCCGGTTTGTGAAGAGTTGTGGGTATTTTTGTTTGAACGAATCTTCACGTTCCCAGGTGAACTCAAGGCCCCGCCTAGAGTTCCAGCAAACCTTAACCAATGGTATCTGACTCCGCTTCAATCATTTGATCTCCCGTTCCATGATTTCAACGGGCTCTTCCACAAACTGGAGCTTATTGTCAACGTGAATTCCTTCTACGACATGACTAATGGTTTGTCAGCGTAACATTTCTTTAGATTAGACACATGGAAAGTATGGTGAACTCTGCTCAACTCTTGAGGAAGTTCCAGTCTGTAGGCAACTTTCCCAACTTTTGTTAACACCTTGAAAGGTACGACATATCTCAGGTTCAGGTTGTCTCGATTACCAAATCGTATGACCCCTTTCCAAGGCGAGACCTTGAGTATAACTCTGTCCCCAACCTCGAACTCCATCGGCTTTCGTTTCTGATCGGTATAGCTCTTTTGTCGATCCTGAGCAACTTGCATCCTTTGCTTGATCACGACGATCTTTTCCGTTGTTTCTTGGATCAATTCTGGACCAGTCAGTTTGGCTTCCCCAACCTCAGCCCAGCACACTGGTGATCGACATTTTTGACAATACAGTGCCTTATAAGGGGCGGCCTTTATGCTAGCGTGATAACTGTTGTTGTATGAAAACTCGGTCAATGGCAAATGTTTAACCCAACCTTTGCCAAAATCAATCGCGCAAGCACGTAGCATGTCCTCGAGAGTTTGAATGGTTCTCTCGCTCTGGCCGTCAGTTTCTGGATGGTATGCAGTGCTCATACTAATATATGTACCCAAAGCTTTCTGAAATGATCTCTAGAAATTTGAAGTAAATCTTCTATCACGATCACAGATAATCGAGGAAGGTATCCCGTGTCTTGCCACTATCATGTTCAAGTACAACCTTGCCAATTTGTCTAATGGATCATTTTCCCTTATTGGCAGGAAGTGAGCAGATTTTGTAAGTCGGTCCACAATCACCTAGATGGTGTCAAAACCTTGTGACGGCCTAGGAAGTTTGGTGATAAAATCCTTCTACCTGTTAGATATTAGAAAAAGACTCGGTCACCCCATGTATTTTACCGTTTATTGTTGCTCGTAGTTAAGTAGTTAATGTATAATATTCGGTAATGGGCCGGGTATTAAACCCAACGTGTTAACCCTTTACCAAGGCCTTAGGTCGGTTTTAGTTGTTACTATAAAATCCTCTTCCATGCCATGGAAGAGGTGGGTTAGTCATTTCATTTATACAAGTTCATTTGTTCTCTCTCACTTTCTCTCTCTAGAACTTGGCTAATCCACTAGTCATTCGATTGTGTTATGATTTCCAATATCCTATAATTGGTATCAGAGCACATGGGATGATTAGCTAGATTGTGTGTGCGTTTTCTTGGTTAGTTTAGATCAAAAGTTTGGTTTTTGAAGGTTTATAGTCTTGTTCTTAGTTTTCTTTAATCTTGACGTTTGTGATGTTAAAGTTCATGTTTTCATAGTTGCTATAGCCTTCTAGTACCAAGTTGTGCAGAAGAAACCAGGCAAAAACGTTCAAAAGGGTGATTTTTAGGTGTTTTTAGGTGAAAAACCAAAATTTTCAATCTGGCGAGTTAGGTCACTGTTTGAAGATCTTCATAGCGAGTTAAGTTACTGTACTGGCGAGTTGTAAGAATAGTACACTGTGTGTCAGAAAGTACTATGTCAGCGACTTGTCGTCTTGTGCAGGTAGCGAGTTTGGCAACGAGTTAACTTTTCTTGCAGGCAGCGAGTTGGAACTAGCGAGTTATAGGTAGCGAGTTGGTTATAGCGAGTTACAGGTAGCGAGTTGAAGATAATTCTCTAGCGACTTGTGAACAGGAACCCTGTCCATTTCAATTCTTGCTAGCGAGTTAACAATTCTCTTCCAGCGAGTTAAGTCTAGCGAGTTACAGGCTAAATTGAAGACTTTTTCTAGCGACTTGTGAACAGGAACTCTGTCCAATTTGTTTCTTGCCAGCGAGTTATCAAGTCTCTTCCAGCGAGTTACATTGCAGCTAGTTGTGGATTTACCTAACAAACCTGTACAACAATTCACCATTTCAAACAATCAATCACCACTTTTAACATACAATCACTAATCATTGTTTGATCAACTTAATCATTTCACAATCAATTAAGATGGCTAATCTTTCGGAAGACATCTAATGTTCCGGTTCTGATACCCGACCACCTATGCTTGATAAGACTGACTTTGCATTATGGCAACAACGAATTCGACTGTATTGTCGGGGTAAAGAGAATGGGGTAAACATCTTGAAGTTAATTGATGAATGACCTTTTTAGATGGGAACTTTTTAGGAAACACTTGCTGAAGGTACTGAAGGTGCCTTACATCTAGGTCCTGAACGACCTCGTGTCTATTCTAACCTGTCACCTGAAGATAAGGAAAGGTACAATGCTGACATTCGGGCAACAAACATCTTACTTCAAGGGTTGCCAAAAGATATCTACTCTCTTATCAATCATTACATTTGTTGCAAAGGACCATATGTACAATGTGAAGATGCTCGCTGAAAGTTCGAATTAACAAAAGAATACCGGGAATCACAACTTATGATGACCTTCGAACACTTCTGGTCACACAAAAAAGAATTATTCAGATTAATATTCCGTTTGCCAAACTCATCAACGACATGCTGTAACAAATCAAGCTGACCATGGTCCAGGAATGCAGTTGAATTTCTAATTTGTTAATAACATGTTGCCAGAATGGGGTAGATTTGTAACAGCAGTGAAACTCAACAGAGGACGAGGCGTTTCTTAATTATTGATTCCTTAATCCCTTTAGATGAGCACTTTGCTACTTTTCGATGTGATTAGTTTGAGGGGATTAGAATTTTTAATTTTAAGCGTGTATTTATTACATTGCGTGAGGACACGACAATACTTTAGTATAGGGGAATTTGGTATTCGCTATTTTATACATATATTTTACCTTGAAAAACGACCCCAAAAGACCAAAAACATAATGAAAAATGCATATATATGTTTGTTTTTGTGTTTGTGTATGTGCAGGTACGGATATTAAATAAATGGACAAAAATGAAGACAAAGCCGGGCAAAACCGAGCACGAGAATGGAATGAACGCGAGAAAATTTCGAGTCCGACGGTGCTTTTATCTTTTATTGGGCCGGCCCGACACCATTTGTATGGGTCGGACCGACCCATACTTATCAATGGCTCAAATAATAACAAGCCCAGCAGTTTGAAGAGTTAATTTTGGCCCAACCATGATACAACTAGGCCCAGTTGGATGAATGACAACTTCAAGCCTAAAGATTCTATTGTTGTTTGTTGCTTATGAATTGAAATGAAGAAAAGAAAGAAGCATGCGTGATCTGCACTTCTTAAAATTAATTCCAAATGGGGCGTGGCCTCCACCACTCTCACCCACTAATTCTTTTCATAGCCAATACCGAACTTACACGTGGCAAAGGAATTATACTTCTCAAAATGCAAAGGGGCAATATTGATAAAAATGATCCAACGGTCCAGTTATTTGCGTTAGACGGAAGCAATAAAAAAAGGCGACGTGGCATGGTCTCATCGGTTGGATCAATTCATAAAAAATTGGTGATCCGTGTGACATCGTTGGAGAAGCAATAATTGGCCAATTATCACCATAATGATTGAAAAAAATTTATATTTTCAACCCCTCTTTTGGCTATTTAATCCACCCCACTCTCCTCATTTTGGAGCCAGTTTTTCTTTTATTTTTCTTACTTTAGTTTAGATATTTTTAGCTTATTTCATAAATGTAATTGCTTATTTCCATTTTTATGCTTATTGTACTCAACTCTTGTCTCAAGCTTTTTAAAATGATGTAATAAATTTGGTTTGAAGTTGATTATAGATCTCGGTTTGCTTATTTGGTGCTTAATCTTTCGGATACTTCTTCTTCTCGAATAGTTTATTCTATAAGCTAATTAATCATGTTTATTTTCGTGACTTAAAATTTTATTAAATGACTCCTATAGCCTTTTAAGCTCATTCGAATCATTTTCATTTTCATAAGGCTTTTTTTAAAGTTATGAAAAGTGACTCTTCTAAAGCTCACAAAGCTCTTTCGGCTCATTTTCATTAGCTTTTAAAACACCTTTTTGAAACAATAAGCTCAAATAAGTTTGATCCGGCTTATTGATGTACTTAATTCATTTTTGTTTAAATAGGAGCTCATAATTTCTAATAAGATAAGTCACTGAAAAGCTTATTTGGTTTATAATGAGTTAATATTGCTAAATCAAATTTTTATGAGTTTATTTGCTTATTCATTTAGAAATTTAAGTAGTTTAAATGCTTATAGCTCATTAACTGTTTTTAAGTGTGTTTATTATTTATTACAATTACTCATTTGGTTTTTGAGCAATTGGTTTTCATTTGGATTGGTTCTATAAAAAGGTGTTCATTATTTTAGCTTATTAGCATAATTTCGAGTTATAGTGCTTATAATTAGAAATGTTTATCTCATATGTCTAAGTGCCCCTAGTTTAATCATTTTGCTTATTTTGTAGTGCTTATATAGTTATCATCTCGTTTTTTTTATTTGCCTAGTGCTTATTCGGTTGTAACTTGTTCATTTCTATTTGCTTACTCGTAATTTTTAGTCGTTTTGATTATCTTCGTTTTGCTTATTCTGAAAATTTATCTAGCTTATGGCTTAATTGGTTTAATGTTTGTTTTTCGTTTTGAGTGGTAAAATTCCTTCTAGACCTGCGTTGTTCTCACAGATCGTATTTGAGTTTGCGTAGATTAGATCGGGCCTTAAACACTAGAATTAGAGTTGGCCTTAGTCTAAAATTTTTACTTGGGCTACTATTATCCGTTGGGCCTTGTTGGATTCGTGAGATAGTGTAGCGAAATGTGAGAGTAAATAATTGTGATGAAAGTATTGTTTATAATAACAGTTTTATTTTCTATTGTGAATCTTTTGGTACCGGTCAACTCATGAGGCGTGGAGCTTACGGGTTTATTTAGCTAGACCGACTTTTATTAGTTGTTTTAGCTAAATAAATCGGGTGGTTTTCGTTTATTTGCGGGTCTCCAATTCGGTTCATTTTCTACTCCTTTTTCAATTTATTAGTGTAGCTTTATTTTTAAAATGTTTAGTTTTTATTTCATTATGAGTAGTGAGTAGATTTAGTAGTGCTTGTTAAGTGATTAGTGATTTGGAATTTAGGTGCGGGTTTAAAAAAAATTAATTAAAAAATATTTAGTCATAAGTATTGTCTTTTCGATTTACATTCCGTCATTAAATTTTAATGCAATTTAAATTCTTGTCATTAATTTTTAAGCATTTTATTCTACTTGTCATTTTAATTCGTTAAACCTAAGCCCGCACTTAATGAACATTTCACGTCATTTAGCAAGCATTTTAGTCATTTATATTTTTTTCTTAATCAATTTTTAGTAATAATCTTGTAGTTTTTAGATCTTAAAATAATATTAGGTTAATTTTTAGTTCTAAATAGTTTTACAACCAAAAGTTTAAGTTCCCTTTTATATGTTTTCCCTTTTAGTAATTTTTAGAAAAAACAAAACCAAAAACTTTTAAATGCTATTCAAGCTCGATTTACAACTTGAACGTAGATTTCCATTCATCTCTCGTCGAGGAAACGACCCGGAAGGTTTTTGAGATATCGCTTTGGTTAAAAGTGAATTTCTTGAACCCGACGGTAATACTATACTATACTATAATTGGCCTATCCTGATTATTACGTATCTATATATTATATTATATATTTTATACGTGTTGATTTGGACGGATCAATTTTTGGCGCCGTTGCCGGGGAGAGGTGTAGCGATTTCTACGGGATTGTTCTTCGGAAAGTTTATTTTCGTTCTTATAAAAATAAAAATCCAAAAATATTTTCTTTTTCATTTTATTTTTCTTATTAAAAATATAAAAATCCAAAAATATTTTTATTTCCATTTTACTTTCTTTTCTATAAAAAAAATACCAAAAATATTTTCTTTCTTATTTTAATTTCTTTATGTATTATTTGAAAAGGCTAAAAATATTCTTCTCCATCTTCTTATCCGTTTAATTCTTATCTTCTTAATCCTCTATGTTGTTTAATTCTTATGGCATCTCATCATTTAAAATCTCTTTACGCAATTAAGGAATGCTCGACTTGTGGAAGATTGTACACTAGAGAATGTTGTTCAATAGGGAGTCTTAAAGACAAGATATTTGTTCCCATACCCGACTCTTCTCCGCGTTGTGCAAAATGTGGAACCCCGATTGATGGTCCGAGTTGTCGTGGATGTGCATTTTTACGAAAGAAATTCGATGAAGATTTGCTTGCGTATTGTGTTGAAAATGGAATTTCAAAGACTTTCAAAATACTTCCGAATCATCCAATGACAATACCAACGTTGTTAATGCTCTTCGAGAGCCATGCGTTGTCAATCAAGACCCCGGTAAAAAATCTTCGCAAGAACCTCCACAAATTGACCATAATTGTTGTTATGAGTGCGGTGATTCATCAGATGGAATTTTTTGTGGACAATGCATTTGTAAATCTTGTGGCAAAGGTGCTCATTGCGGTTATAATTGTCCACCAAAAGTTTTGATTATCTCTAAATAACATAACAATGCAATCAAACCATTAATGAGCTCCCACAGATTTTGCCAATTGTTCACCCGACATGCAATTATGAAGCTGAAAATTCATTCGCTTATGTTCCAAACCCGAATTCTTTCGATAATTCTCCAAATTTTTCTTATCATCCTCCACAACCCCAGTTTGAGAACTTGACTTATGTAGTTTATGTGGAAATAATGGCTCATTATGGTTATGACTGTTTCACCAAGGCTCCGGTTAGTCTATGAACAACCGTATAACAATCACAAAACTTTAATGATAAATTTTTTCCATAAATATCCGATTTTTCTCAACAATATCTTGTTTTGCTTTATTGTGGGTTCCTCTCATGATTATCAATGTCAACCGATCCTGAAACTTGCTATGAACCTAATCCGAGTTATGGATTATTTCGGTTTTTGACCATCAGTGAATCCTTTGTTGGAGTGCCCACAACCCCCGCAAGACTCCGTCGATCATCAAGAATGCCTTCAGTCCTCAATCATAAGAAAAAAAATTTTGAAGAAATAATAAAAGATGGTTGAAAGAAAAAAGAGATAGAGTATCGAAGGAAATGAAACAGAACAGCTATGTCGATAGAGAGATGAAGGAAATAATAAATGATTTAAGGTATTAAAAGATTTCGAAGCGAGGGAAATTTGATGAAGAATATGAGAAGATTGCACAAGTGATTTTAATTTCGAAAAACTAAGCAAAATTTTTAATATATGGGAACGAAGTTTCGAAAAAAGAGAAAGCTTACGATGATCGAAAATATGCTGCTGCCATGTCATTACATGCTTTCTGTTACATGTGATGGACGAGGATGATTTATTCCATTAGCAATCACATAAAGCCGACATACCGATCCCAGGAGCCTGAAACTAATCTATGAACTCACCAACTTTAATGTTGACACTTTTAAGCATGTTTTTCTCAGGTGAATTAGATGCTCGGATTATTTGATGTGCATTGGAGTCTTTACATTCAAGTTTTTCATGGTGATGCAATTATGGGACAACTATTATTTTGATTTTAGAAAATCAACGAGATTGTTTTACAAATGACACATTTAGAGGTCGTTCTCTTGTATCTAGCGCTGTGTATTATGAAGTAGCACCCCATGTGGTATTCCGCTGCGTTGTATGATTTTTGGGGGTGTTACATCAAGTGAGTTTTGGGAGGAAATAAGGGCGGAACTGAAGGCGGAATTATGGAATGAAAAGCAAGCTGAACAGAATTTGTTTTCACCAAGGCAAGATGATGTCCCAAGCTCGGTCCAGATGAGGTCCAATCTTAGCTCGACCACAAGCATGGTAAGGAATGAAAAGCAAGCTCAATAGACTGAGTCGTTGTCACCAAGGCAAGATGACGTCCCGAGCTCGGTCCAAAGGAGGTCCAATCTTAGCTTGACCAAAATCATCGTAAGGAAGGAACAGCAAGCTAAACAGAATGAGTCAATTTCAACAAGGCAAGTTGATGTCCCGAGCTCGATCCATAGGAGGTCTAATCTTAGCTCGACCACAATCATCATCAAGCTACATTGCATAAAGGTAAAACACTTCAGCTTCATATTTAATCCTTGTTGTGTATGTTTTAATTTTTAATTTTCTTTTTTTTTCACTACTTCCTACGTTTTATGTAGGAGGAAACCTACTGTTTCTTGTACCTCCCTAGTTCTGTTTTAACCGGGGAGAAGGTCATATGTGCTACTGCAACAGTATATCCGATTGGAGATGGTATTTTACATTTTAAGAAATTACTAAAGGGCCACATAAAGGTTTTAGTTATCAAAGTTGTTAAAATTCATAAAAGTATAGAGCTCCCCATGCCGAATGATGAAATCCCTAATTTAGATTCCGCAGTGAAAGGTTTTATTCAATGGCCAATTGTTGCTATTGCTTGTTTTATGGTATTATATTTGTTGTATCTACCACTTGGTGTCATAATTTAATATTTGCTAACGTAGTTGAATTGGTATTTGTAGGGATTGTCTAAAACAATCGTATCATGTGTTCCAACCAAGCGTGTGATGCTTCAACATGAGAACGCACCTTCCACAAAGAAGGGAAAAGGAAATGAGACCCATAAAAAACCTAACAAGCAGGACAAAGCACTGGAAGAAACCACCAAGCACCAAAAAATGTTGCAAAAGATTGTTGAAGTTAAAGAGCGGGTAAGCCTATGACTTTTATACCTTTATAATGGTATTCTATTAAACAAAATTACTATAAAGTATGTTTAACACCATTACTTGATAAAACATGTGTACACCTAAAGTACATTTCATGATATCTATCTTAACAGCTTATTATCTTTAAATATAATGACCATAACCTTTGATACCATTTTAAACTCTATATCATAATAGACCTGAATCCTTTATCAATAATAAAAATCATGTTACAATTCCAGAAACTAGTTCCAAAACCTCTAAACTGACCCATATTCAAACTGCCAAGGATATAACTAAGCTGATAAAACCATGATCTATTAAACCTGAACTGCCAACACACAACACAAAACTGCATAATTCTGTAAACTTGAAACCAAAACTTGAGGTTAAAACCCTTTCTGGAAACATATATCTGATAATACCAAATAGAACCATAAATCGTAAACTGAAGACTTGAAGTACATAAGGAAGATCTTGCACACTGAATCACAACAATCATGTATCCTGAAGAGTGTATATCAAACCAGATTGACCTAAAACCTTTATCGATAATGAACAATGTATTACAATTCCATAAACCAGAACCAGAAGCTGAGAAACAACCCATCTCCAAACTGATTTTAGTAGAAATATAATCACTATAACCAGAACAATTCAATTTTACACATTTGAGTCGTGTTCGTTATCATATGAATATCATTATATGTACAGGCTGAAAAAGAGAAAGCTGAGAATAGAAAGAAGTTGCAAGATCTGGAGGATGATATACTTTTGAATAGACCCCATAGTGTGATAGATGGTGATGCATCCAAATCAATACGTATAAAATATATAATATAATATATAGATACGTAATAATAAGGATAGGCCAATAATAGTATAGTATAGTATTTCCGTCGGGTTCTAGAAATTCACTTTTAACCAAACTGATATCTCAAAAACCTTCCGGGTCGTTTCCTCGACGAGAGCTGTAAATCGAGCTTGATTGTCCTAGATGTGTAATTTGATTATTCTCCGGATTTTGCCCTTTAAAACAATCAACTTACAAATCTAAATAATTCGGAAAATTATTAATTTTTAAACCTTTTATAAAGTCCACACTTAATTCCCAATTCACTAACCACTTAACAAGCACTAATAAATCTACTCACTACTCATAATGAATTTAAACATAGCATTTAACTACAAAACTATATCTACACTAAGCATGGCAAAATTCAAAACATATAAAATGATAAAATAAAACTACACTAATTTATTGAAAAAGTATTAGAAAATGGAACCGAATTGGAGACCCGCAATTAAACGAATACCACCCGATTTATTTAACTAAAACAACTAATCAAAGTCGGTCTAGCTAAATAAACCCATAAGCTTCACGCCTCATGAGATGACCGGTACAAAAGGCAAAAAAAACAAAACACAAGTTAAAACAAACTGTTAAAGATCAAACAGTTAAAATATTTGCAATTTATATCAAGTTTAAATACACGGCCAATTCAAATACTTAAATGAAAATTCTACAAATCATACTAGCCTAATCTATTAAGTAAGCCCAGAAGTAATTAAATCAAAACCCAAGTGTTAAATCTTAATCAAACGCAGGCCAATTTAAATCTACAAGTCCAACTTAATCTAAACTAGACCTTAGAAAAGAATAAAACCAAAAAAAACTAGTTACCATAAACCGAATACATGAAATGAGCACAGATTATCAAATTGTGCCTTGCAATAAGCTTTCTCGAATAAACTATCACACAAACAAGCCTTGTCACGAATATAAACCGTAACAATTTTCATTAGGTAACTCAAAAATAGATTCAAAAAAAATAAGCAAACTACTACTTCCAATAAGCTCAAAAATATGTTGGTACAATATTCAATAAAACTAAAAAGATTTAATTTCAAAAAGCTTAATTAAAAGTGTTTACAAGATTTGAAATAAGCAAAAAGACATTAAAAATTAAACCCGACATAAATAGAGAGACTATAAAAAAATCTAATAACTAATCCTAAAAAATCTAACCCAATAAATGAGAGGAGTGGAGATCATTTTTATAGCCAAGTTGTGGGGTACATTTGTAATTTTGGACTAATCATCAGCCAATCATTGCTTCTTTTCTTCATTCACACGGATCACCAATTTTATATATTTTGATCCAGCCGCTATCATGGATGCCAGTGTATTTTTCTTTGCTTTCATTTTACGCACACTTTTCTGTCTGTTGATCAAATTCATTATGAAATTGCAAATGAATTTGAGATATGTATATTGCCCCGCCAGGGTCCGCCTCTCATTTGCCAATTCGAACATAGTGACTCGAGCACGTGACATTTTTTTTCTTTTTTTTCACGCACGTGAGGATGAAAATGCAACATTCATATGTTTTGTTGTGTGTTAAAATGACATTAAATCAATGTCACACGTCCCATTTTCTTAATTGAGAACATTAATTTATACCACGTGATGAATTTCAAGTTATTTTCCCACTTGATAGTGGCACCCGTTCTTCTTATTTATTTTCCACCCCATGTTGACATTACGTCACTTCCTAATTTAACAGGAATTGCACCATTTAAAAAATGGGTCAAATTAATAATTGTTGGGCCTTAGTTATATAATGGGCTTCTTGCAATAGTGGGCTGGCCCGACCCACTAAATGGGTTACGGGTCAGCCCAATAAAATCCGAGAGCACCGATGGACTTGTATTCTCGTGCTCTCTCCGATCCCGTGCTCGGTTTTGTCCGGTATTGTCTTTAATTTTTGTCATTTTCTTGATATCCATACCTGCACATACACAAACACAAAAACAAACATATATATGCATTTTTCATTATGTTTTTGGTCTTTTGGGGTCGTTTTTCAAGGTAAAAAGTATGTATAAAATAGCGAATACCAAATTCCCTCATACTAAAGTATTGCCGTGTACTCACGCAATGTTATGAAGTAAACACTTACAAAACTAAGAATTTCGATCCCCCCCGACTATTAACCTTGAAAAGTAACAAAGTATTCATCGAGGGGAAATTAAGAATCAAAAGTTTAGATAAGCCCCGTTTTTACCATTAAATCAATATTTTTTATTTTTTTACTTTTTTTTATAACTTTCCACCACTTCATAACATTATATTTTTAATTTTTTTTTAATTTTTTTTACTACTTAGGATCATAGAACAAGCCAAATAAATTCATCGTCCCCAACTTTCACTTTTCCATACTAAGCTTAAAAACAAGATCATTGTCAATTACAAGTTATGACACTAACACTACTCATTATTTAATTAATTGTGTACTTACTTTTCCTCAGCAATCCTACTTTTGTAGTCAATATTTTATTAAGCTCAATATACCGAAGGCTCTTTAAGGTCTTTTATTTCGATATACTTATTAAATTCTAAAAATAAAGCGTACGGTTATGAACGCAATATTGCTCTCCCGAACCTTTTCAAAAGATCAAATGTCATCAAGATTTAAAGTCCACATCGAGGCAACAAATTTGGCTTTTATTAGGTTACTTAAGCAAGGCACCATTCATGTCATATTTTTTTGTTCTTTACCGAAAAGCTCTTTCAAGACCTTGAATGGACCAATCTTATTTGCACCATATACCCTTAGGCTCTTTAAGGTACAAAATAAGACAAAAAATTAAGCAACATTATTAAACCTCAGTCCTTTAGAAGGCTACAACATCGGCCACGCCTCCGACAAGATGTAGCAAACATATTTCGACCTCGGTAACTTCCTCGACCTTTTAGAAGGCTGTAACATCGGTTGTGAGCCGGCAAGATGCAGCAAACTTTTATCAGTCTTGGATTATTATTGAATTCTACTTATCCCATATACCCTAAGGCTCTTTAAGGAATAAGCAAAATATTTATTAATGTGATACATATAGTATGCCAAATTAAGTATTCCTGATGTGTACTCATCCTAATCACAAAGGAACTAAAGAAAACTTCTATTAACTAATTATTAACCAAAAAACCGCACAACTCTATTTATTAAACAATTATATATAAAGGTGAAACAAGCTAATGGGAGAAAAAACCACAATTAACACTTATGAGCTTGAAAGAAAACCAACTATTCTACGTTTAATGTCATGACTTATAAATAACACTATCATTTCTCGTTCTTCGCAATTTAAAATCTCTAAGAAAGAGACTCGCGAACGCTTAGCCATATAAATTCCAACTCGGCATATTTAAAATCTACATGAGATTAGCACAAGTCTTCTTTTACGTTAATAACAAATCAAGTCTAGCATGTTTAAAATCTACTTGAGACTAGCACAAACTATCATCGTTAATTGTTAAGGAAAAAGCTAAGGTTTAAAACCGATCGGGTCAAAATTTATTTCTCGTTCTCACCTTTATTTATGCCAAAACACTTATTACATTATTTTTTTACAACATTTTCACTTTTTTTATGCATAAAAATTTAAAATTTTTGCTATTTTTCATATAAATCACATATTTTTGGTGGAAAAACGGGTTACGTGAGAACAACGGCTGCAGGTATAATCAAATCGATAGGAGTCCCCCATACTAAAACAACACACACTGTCCTCAATGTGATATTTATTCACCCATACCAATTTCGTAGCATAATTCAAGTATTGAGGGTTCTATACGCAAATCTAAAGCATTTATTAAGTATACGCTAAAGATAAGTTATGTTCGATAAGATTAGGATATTGGATTCCCTAAATGAGGCTCGAATAACTGGACAAACACCATGAGCACGGAGTTCTTCAAATATCCGGGTATATCATGGAAAAAACAACACAAACAACAAAAATACAAAACACGAGAAAGGAAAGGCAAGCCCCCTCTCATTAGTTGTTAGAAAATAGTTAAGAAGATAGAAATGCTTGTTTTCATTACCGAGTCACGAGCTTGACTCGACCCCGAATTAATTTGTCCTTGGGGAAGCAAATGAGATACCACCGGCTCTAAGTGAAGATGCCGGGGTCAAAGATCGTATCTTCACTCCTGGTGGAGCAAGATAAAGGAGAAACCTCGGGGTAGATGAGAAACGGAAGAAAAGTCCGAATGACAAATGTGAAGGAATCGTCATCTTCAACATTTTGAGAAAAATCAATCTCACTTCCCCTTTGGTCATCATTAAGCTCATTAAAATTATCAATCACGGGAGCATCGGGCTCAAAATATAAGCAAATCTCAACATCCGGTAGTTCCGAAGGAGAGTGTGGAATTGACGGATCTAAATGAAATGATTCAAACTCCTGAGTAAGTTCCAAAAAAGGATCATTTGAATTATCATTGCTAATCAACCCCTCCTATGATCGGGCTAATCTTAATAAGAAACAAATATACTGGTAAAGGAGTAATTAGCTGAGTAGGTGGTACTGCCACTATCGCTCTCCGTATGATCGCTAAAAAGTCACGAAATTGGGTAATGATTTTCCAAAAATGAGAAAGAGAAGTATCGGACTCCTCTAAGAACGAATCACTATCCGCGACGGGGATAGGAAATGGAGAAGGAGACTCGAGCACACGATCCGGAGTAGGGTTAACTTTCAAAGATTCGATATTAGAAATAAGACGATGTACGTTTAATAATTTCTCTCGAAGAATAACGTCTTGGATTTGAAAAATATCTTCTAAATCAAACTCTTTTTCTTCTTGTTCGACATCATTCACCTCCTCGAAGCTATCGTACTCGATATAGGAAGGTGATGCATCAACGTACTCGATGTTCTCAAAAGAATCGTCATCACTCGAAGTATCATCATTTGGATCAAAATCGGCTTCAACAATTCCCGGTGGAATTGGAGCAATATGAGCAAGTTCACCGGCGAACTCCTCGAGAATAGGGTCAATCTTAGAAGAATGAACAATCGAAGTATCACGGTCAATCAAAGATTCCACAAAATCAATTTCAACATTAACACGATTATTATCACAAGTAGGCACATCACTCGTATCGTCGGAAATACCCTCGAACTCACTTGGGATTGGGACAAGGTTCTCAATACTAGGAGTAGTGTCAAGATGTTCGTCCCCCATACTTAGAGAGTTATCGGTCATCGACGGTAAGTCTGTGTGTTTTGCTTTAGAAGTAGGAATATCGACAATATATATCCTAAAGAATTATAATCATCCTCGTCGACAAAAGGAATAGAAAGCATGCGACGACGGGCAGCCGGAATCTTTTCTTCTTATTATGCTTGCTCCTTTTTTTTGAACTTCGCTGCCCATTCATTAAATATTGCTAAGTTTTTGAATTCTAATCTCACAACTCTCTCGTATTCTTTCATCATATTCCCTCAAAATTTTTATAAAACCCAAATCATTCGTGATACTTTAATTTCGTATCTCAAAGCAATTGTGCTCATGCCTCATTTCCTCGTACTCATATCCTTTTTTTCTTTCTTCGATCTTGTTTCAATTTCTTCAAGTTCTTCTTGTTTTTTATTAAGGGTATGTAGAATTCCTTGACTATGACGTAGTCTCGGGGGTTGTGGTTGGCAAAAACGGGAATGAATAATAACTCGGATTAGGTTCATAGTACTGTTTCATTATAGGTTGACATTGGTAATCAAAGTGAGGTCCCCCGCTATAAGCACAACAAAGATTATTGTTGAGAAAACTCGGTGAATTTTATAGATAAAAATTATCACTTAAAGTTTTTATTTGTTGCACGGTTCGGTCATAGACGAAGGGGGATCGTAATGGGACAAATCATAACCGTAGTGGATAAATCGTTCCCACATAACTGCACGTATATGTCTCGACTGGGTTGTGGAGGAGGGTAAGAAAATTTTGGAGAATTATCGAAAAGAATTTGGGTTTGTGATCATAAGCGAATGAATTTTTAAGCTTTAGAAGCGCATTACGAACAAAAATCATCATCAAGTTTGTTTCACACCAACGCACGGAGCATCATCGACAAAGTTATACCTCTAACGGATCACGCATAAAGTCAAAACTAATATGTTATTGACATGTCGAAGATTTAAACGATTTAGAGGAATAAGGAAGTGAAAGAATTAAAACGGATAAAGAAGATAAAGTAAGATATTTTTAGTTTTTGAAATAATACATAAATAAAAGAAATTAAAATTAAGGAAAGAAATAATTTTTGGTATATATATATATAATTATATATATATATATATATATTTATATATATATATATATATATATTATATATATTTATATATTTTATTAAAGAAATTTATAATAAAAATATTTTTTTTGATTTTTGTTTTTAGATAAAAGAAAAATTATTTTTGGGTTTTTTTAATATTTATAAGAAAAAGGAAAAATAATAAGAAGAAAAATATTTTTTGGATTTTATTTTATTTTATAAAAATGGAAAATAAACTTTTCCAAAGAAAGATCATCAAGGTCGAACACAATCAATCTCGTAGAATCGCTACACCTCTCCCCGGCAGCGGCGCCAAAAACTGATCCGTCCAAATCAACACATAAAAATATATATAATATATTAATACGTAATAATAAGGATAGAAACAATTATAGTATAGTATAGTATTACCGTCGGGTTCTAGAAATTCACTTTTAACCAAAGCGATATCTTAAAAACCTTACGGGTCCTTTCCTTGACGAGAGGTGAATGGAAATCTACGTTCAAGTTTTAATTCGAGCTTGATTGTCATAAAAGTTTTGGTTTTCTAAATCTACTAAAAAGGAAAGCATATAAAAGGAAAGCTAAACTTTTGGTTTTAAACTATTTTTACGCTAAAAATTAAACTATTATTTAAAACTACCAAAGATTATAGAAAAATTGATCTAAAAATATAAAGTCCTAAAAGTTGATAAGTGAGTTGAAATTGTTCATTAAGTGCGGGGCCTTAGGTGTAACGAATTAAAATTGAACAAGTAAAATGAAAGCCTTAAAAATAAATGACAAGAAATTAAATTGCATTAAAATAATGACGGAAATGTCAATCGAAAAGAACAATACTTAATGCCTAAATATTTTTTAAAGTCTTTTTAAACCAGCTACTCTAAATTACAAATCACTAATCACTTCACAAACACTAATAAATCTACTCTACTCATAATGAAAAATTAAACATAAAGCATTTAAAAATAAATCTACATTAAGCATGGCAAAAATCAAAGGCAGAATTATCAAAAACTATTAAAATAAATTCTACCAACTAATTAATTGAAAAAGGATTAGAAAATGAACCGAATTGGAGACCCGCAATTCAACGAAAACCACCCGGTTTATTTAACTAAAACAACTAATCAAAGTCGGTCTAGCTAAATAAACCCTTAAGCTCCTCGCCTCATGAGATGACCGGTACCAAAAGCAAAATAAAACAAACACAAACTGTGAATATTAAATAGTTACAACAGTGTCAAAGTTGCAATATCTATATTATAAAATCTCCTAACCCAACGAATTAATCTATGTATCCAAACGAGACCCAATTCTAAGTTGAGGCATAAATCAAAAATTCTACAAATAATACGCAAGCCAGATTAAAATTTAATAAACCATATGCTTTCCTAAGACTATCCGAGGCCCAATCAAATGAAAGTAAAACAATCGCAAGCTCAACTTGAATTTCTACAATCAAACGTGCACAGCAACAATAATTCAAAATGAACAAAACTAAATTCTAATTTCGAAACTAAGACGACGCCTAACATCAATGATAAGCCATGATCAAATTACACTATCAAATAAGAAAACTCAATAAGCCAACATACCAAGAGATTAATCGAACCAAAAGATTCATAAAAATAAGCAAACTACTACTTCCAATAAGCTCAAAAAATATCTTTGGTACAATATCTTAATAAACTAAAAAGATTCAATTACAAAAGCTTAATAAAAAGTGTTTACAAGATTTGAAATAAGCTAAAAGACATTAAAAATAAACTAGACAATAAACTAGAGAGAACTTAAAAAAAACTAATAACTAATCCTAAAATCTAACCACACAAAAATGAGAGGAGTGGGTTCATTATATAGCCAAGTCCAGGGGGCACTTTTGTAAATTTTTGTCCCAATCATTGATCCATTATTAGCCAATCATATCCTCTCTAATGTTGTCACACGGATTGCCAAAGAAATTAACTTGATCCAACCGTTGAGAGCAAGCCACGTGGACTAAAGGAAAGCTTTCTTCTTACGCATCATTTTGCACCGCTTGATTCTTGCAAGAAATATTGAATTGATTTGCCATATACCCCTGCCACGTACCTTCTTTCCATTCGTTCATCCAAATAATAGTGGGAAGTCACGTGAAGCTTTTGATTTAATTTGAGAGCACGTGATGTGCTTTATTACTTCCTTCATAATTATACAAACGATAAATAAATTTTGAGAAAGGAATAGCTATGCCACGTGCCCTCCTTAGATTAGCTAAAAGAAAATTAGTGGGTGAGAGTGGAATTGCCTACTCGCCGGTTTGAATTAATTTAAATGTGTGTGATTCAATCGCTCAACTCTTCTTCATGTCAAATTGTGTTATACAATCAAATTTAATAACATGAAATTGGGCCTTGTAATACTGGTGGGGCAAGAGTTGTTTTTAACTTATATGTAGGGCTTGAGTTAAAGGCTGAGTTGTTATAACATTTAAGCATTTAAGTATGGGCCGTTCCGACCCATACAAATGGAGTCGGGCCGGCTCAATAAGAAGTGAAAGCACCGATGGGCTCGTTTTCTCGCGCGCTTTCCGATCCCGTGCTCAGTTTTGTCCGGTTTTGTCTTAATTTTTGTCCGTTTCTTGATATCCATACCTGCACATACACAAACACAAAAACAACATATATTTGCAATTTTTATTATGTTTTTGGTCTTTTGGGGTCGTTTTTCATGGTAAAAAGTATGTATAAAATAGCGAATACCAAGCTCCCACTGATCAATCAAAATATCAAAGCATGATCGGGTCTCTTATGTATCTCACATCTAGTCGACCAGATATTTCTTTTTCCACCTTTATATGTGCTAGGTATCAAGCACGACCTACGGTCAAACACCTCAAAGAGGTTAATTGGATCTTTCGATAATTGAAACAGACTTATAACATGGGTCAATGGTATCCAAAGGATTCTGGCTTTGAACTAACCGCGTATTCAGACGCAGACCATGCAGGTTGTCATGATGATTACAAAATCACTTTAGGAGGAATTCAATTTCTAGGAGAAAAGCTAGTGAGTTGGTCATTAAAAAACAAGATTGTACTGCAATGTCAACTGCTGAGGCTGAGTATGTGTCGCTATCTGCTTGTTGTGCTCAAGTGATATGGATGCAAACACAACTCACGGACTATGGATTTCGATTTAACAAGATTCCAATGTACTGTGACTCCAAGAGCGCAATTGCTATATCTTGTAATCCAGTACAACATTCCCGTACCAAGCATATAAACCTTTGGTATCATTTTATAAAAGAGCATGTTGAAAAGGGTATTGTTGAATTATATTTTGTCAAGACAGAATATCCATTGGCATACTTGTTTACTAAATCCCTTCCAAAGGAAAGGTTTGAGTATCTTGTCCACCAAATTGGTATGTGATGTATGAATCCAACTGAGTTGGACTGTTTGGCAAAATTATCTTCTTGATTTCAAAGATCATACATCAAAACATGTAAATAAATTTTCAAAAACAAAATTAAAAATTAAAAAATTAAAATGTCAAAAAGATTTTCTTTAAATTTTTCAAAATATAAAAAAAATAAAAATTGGAAAAAGAAAATACAAAAATATTAGGTAACAAATCACATGTCTCCTCTAATTATCACAGTTTCATTATTCGATTTTCTAAAAATATTCTTTAAATGCATAAACGGGATCATGATCTAAGGGAGAGTTATTCTGATGAAAAATGATTCGTCACCGGTAAATCATATGTTTGTAGAATTTCCGTTCACAAAAGAAAACGAATTTTTCTACATCAACTTTTGAAAATCACAAGACTTGAAAAAGAAAAGAAAAAAATAATGATCCCTCAAATAAATTTTTGTTGTAAAAAGATGATTTTTTTGAATGAATATTTATTCGAGGGGGGGTTATATGTTTTTCGTGAATATTTGACCAAGGTTGACTATGTGACCAAACTAAATTCGGTTCGGTTAGATAATGGGCTTTGTCGAGTAATGGGCTTAATTGTTAATGGGCTTAATTGTTTAAATGTTGCATTCCTATGTGATTTAAAATGTAAAATGATAAATGTAGTTAAGGTTCCGTGTTTCTATATTGAATGTCGTTTTGTTAGCGATCTAGGTTGCATCCGGTTTCTACCGTTTTGTTAGCAGCTTAGAGACCATCCGGTTTTTATATAGGAATACGTTATTCTTGGTTATATTTTTCATTAACTGTGCTTATATGATTGTGTTGCTTCATAAATGGTATTAATCATGTTTGAATGAGTTGGAATATTTTGCAAAATACAAGGAAAGTGTTTGTATGTCTGTCATCGTTTCAAAATCTCATATTTCATAAATAAAATCACAAAGTTCTAATAAGTTCAAAAACAAAAAGGAATGTTTTTTAGGAAATATGATTTGTATAGTTTAAGACAAATGTTTCTATATCGAAGAGCATTTTGTTAGCGATCTAAGTTGCATCCGGTCTAAGGTACTTAAAAACATTTTGTTAGCATCGCTCGGGTTGCATCCGTTTGAGAGAATTCGAAAACCGTCGTTAGCGGTTTGGTGACCATCCCGATATAAGAATATTTTGCTCTATAACTATAATTCATCATTAAAAATAATTCAGTTTTTGAAAAACTCACAAGTGATTTTTTGCAAAACTCATATTTTGTTCAAAAAGTAAGAATTGTGTTGTCAACAGGATACTCTTCTCAAAAAGTTTAATGGATTATGAAGAGTAAGATCATGAATTTCTTAAAAAGGGTCATTCAATGTTAAAGAATCTCTTCATTATTCTTGAGAGATTATCATTACACAAAGCTTTTTGGTGAAGAAACTAAAAACAGAAAGAGAGAAAATCCGTACGTGAAAAAACAAATGAGTGTATGTTCGAAAAAGAAATGCATGAACATACAAATGATATAAAAAGAATAAAGCATACGGCATGTGCATGTGCATGAAAAATCAAGAAAATAACACATGAGAAAAAAACTAATAAAAAATATGTTTAAAAATAATTGCTATAACATATAAAGCAGACAAAGTGGAAAGAGACAAAAATGTTATATAAATGAGTTGTTATTAAACTAACACATTCTTGTTATTCTACAAAACTCATCATGTCTCAAGCAACACAGCAACTACTCACTGCCAATAAACTTGTTGTATGAATCGCCAGTACAAAATTGCTAAAGCAAACATGAAAGTAGATCTCACTAATTTACCATGTCCTGCTCATAGCAAGATTATTAGAGAGATATTACTTCGTCATTCACTACGTAATGCTTTAACTGCCTCTACTTTAGTTCGAATAATCTAACATGAAAACAAATGTGAAATACCTTACAATTATCTTAACCAAGGACTCGTTCAAATTCATTTGTTGACAAAGTGGTCACATGCCGGTGATTGATCTTTGTACTGTGAAGCACTTACCACAAGCTACTGACAACGTCATGCAGAGTTGTGGAACCTCTAGAATTCTCACTATCGTCAAATTTTCTTAACATACTTGGTCATGAAGTTGCTATTCGTCTAATGGGATAATTCTATACAAAGCATCTACCTCAACCATGGCAAATGCTATGCAGAGTGCTTAGTCGTTGTTTGACTTCCAAGATTACGGGAATAGATCAACCTTCTTTCGTTATATTGCAAATTTTATATGCAATCATCAACAACAGCCATGTGGATTATGCTTTACCTCGTAAATGGGATTTTTTGGTCCTACCATTACTAACATCACTATATCCTTCAACTAAACATCCAGTGGGTCAGTATCCAGAATATACGAAGCTCATATGATCCATGTTCTAAACAACACATCTATGAAAAACCACAAGGAACCTAATTAGCCACATTCACATGGTTGCCAATGATGATAATGTATGGATCTGTGTTAGCAACTATAAACATTAAGGCACGAGGATTGGGATACCAAGATTTGTAGCGGACTGAATATAATCATTCATACTGAAGCTAAAAAAGTTTATGATGCTAACTACAAGAATGAATTGTTCCAATGACGCAGTCACAACCTGGTTGGGTCTTCCAAGGAACGCTAGGATCCTAGCATCCACTAGGAAACCTAAAGCCAAAAAAATACACCAAAGAAGAAGAAGGAGCAAGTATCATTGGTAGTCCTAGAGTTTGCTAGAATTCCCTTGAATTTCAAATTAAAAGGATGAACTTGATCCAGAGACATAAATTCTGACAGCTGAGCAAATTGAAATTGAACACATGACTGAGGCTCAACAACTCAGTTATACTTTGAATTTAAGTGTTAAAGAGGCAAAAGCTCAGGCTAATGTGAAATTTGTTGAGCAACATATTCTAGATCAGGAAGTGAACAACCTTGTTGAAGAGGTAATAGTATATGTTAGCAGCTGAGTTCGGTGAAAGTTTTATCCATAGTCCAAGAATATCTCGCACTCGGATAGAACCATTGGAGTCTTAAGGAAAGACCGGAGGCGCAGAAAATTGATGAAAATTGTTGAGGGGGTCGGTGAAATAAGCGGAGGAAGAGGAGAAACTTGTAAAGCTCATTAATTAGAAGAAAGAAAGTGCGTGTTTTTGATTTAGGGATACACCAATCGCCACGCCCGTAGATCCCCTAGGATTGACTTATCCTCAAATAAAGATACACAACTCTAGGAATTGACGGCTACACATGTACCATCTTATGAAGTTCCACCACCATCTTCTTTAAGACGTTCAAATCCCATAAAGGAGTGGTAGCAAGGCTTAGCAGACGACATCATCATATGCTACAAAGCATGAGGCAAACTTTTCTCCATAAACATGAAGTGAAGAAGTTAGCTAGTATGGTTAGTGATATGTGTGAAAACACACATCTATTTAATACCAAAAATGACCCTAAAATACCAAAAACATGATTAAAATGGCAAAAATATGTGTGTTTTTGTGTTTTGTGTGTGCAGGTATGGATAAGACAAAAATCACATAAAAACAGTCAAAAACGGGCTGACACGGACACTAGATCGGAAGAGTGTACAAGAGCCGGAAGCTAGAGTCAAAAAGTCAACCTTCAGTCAACTATGGGTCAACAAATGTCAAAAACAAAAGGACAAAAAATCCAAAGTTACAAATCTAGTCCCTCAAGTTTCCAAAGTTACACAAATGGTCCCTAAAAGCTAAATAGGCTTTTACCTTTCCATGTATCCTTACCCGGCCCAAAACCTAGGCCCATAACTCTTTTATATAAGTCCAGGGGCCAAAGATGCCAAGTTTGAAAGTTGTTATACACTTGGATGTGTATTACATTTACACTTCACAAAGAGAAGGACCTAGTTTGCCAATAGCCCAAAGTTATACATGTTTTTACCCAAATCAGTTAAAACAAAAATAGGCGCCAAAGCTTTGTCACTGTTCATTATCTCCTCCGATTTACCCACAGGTTAAAACAAAGGGCAAAGCTAAAATAAGGGACAAGATGGGCAATTCAATGGCTCAAATACATGTTGGCAGAGTTATACATCATCAAACTCGCCTCATTGGTCTATCACATTAAAGAATGACACGCTGGCAGGAGTAGAAGCACAAAGAATGATGGGTTTTGTACTTAAGGCACTCACAATGGAAGCACAAATGGCTCAATCATGGATTGCAACGATTGGAAGAATTGATGACAAAGATTGATGGGAGCGTGGGTAGCTCTCAAGAGGCTAGAAGGTTCACTAAGAGGCTATAAATAGCCACACATTTCACACACACACTATCTAGTTAGCTCTTTATTTTTATTTTTAGCTTAATTTAGTTTAGCTTATGAAATTTTCATGTATTTTCTTTAAATTCCTATTGTAATCTCTTTCCAGTAATGTAACAAGTTTTTTAGTAAATGAAATTCAGTCTTCTTTTAATACAATTGTTATAAATTCTCAAATAGCTCTAATGTTCTCATGTTAATGACTCATAAGCTCTCAATAAGCTCTTATTAGCTCTCTAAGTCTCTAAGCTATAAAGGAGTGTTTGGTTTAGTGTCTAAGTATAAAGGAGTGTTTGGTTTAGTGTGTTTTGACTTTAACTAGTCAAAGTAACTTGGAAATTTTTCTTTGGTCAGCTTTGTTTGCATATATGATTAAGTTTTAAAAAG
>BQNB010056051.1:0-35475 GCA_026074375.1 Tanacetum coccineum | reverse complement strand
AGTTTTAAGACTCCATTTGACCCATTTTACCTTTTAACCCAAACACCCATTTAAGTTATCAAAATCCATTTTAAGCTGAATTTTTAAAGATTTAAGCAAGGATTTTTAAAGACAGATGGAAAACAAGCAATATTAAGCAATTTTTAGCAATAGGAACTCAAAAATAAGCACTCAAAATAAGCAAACAAAGATAAGCAGATTAGTCTATGAAAAAGGACATAACATTTGAAATCTAAAAGCAAGTTTTAACTAAGCTATAAACTAAGTATATTAGGCTATATTAAGACTGAATAAGCAATGATTAAGCAAGAATAAGCAGTAAATAAGCAAGTGAACAGTAAATAAGTTAAAAATGAAAATGAAAGCTTACTTGATCCTTTGCACAAAACAAGGATACTAAGGCTCTTAGAGCTATATCAACAAGCTCCAGCTTATCTTATGATAAGCTGGTAAGTCCATAAGCCCATCCACATTTGGCTTATCATCCAACAAAAGCTGAGGTATTTTGATAGTGGATAATGAAATAGTAAAAGCTTAAATAAGCTTTTGAGAAAGCTTGAGCGAGTTTTTCAGGTTTAAGAGAGCTTAAAGAGTTTATAAGATTAAAATTTAGAACACCAGAATAAGCTTAAAATGTATAAAGAGTTAAGATAGTTAAAAATAGAATTTCATTAAACTTAAAAAGATTACAATGCTTAAAAAAAGAAGTACAGTAAGTAAAAACAAATTAGCTGTAAATAAATTTAAAAACAAGACTACTCTACTCCTACATTACATGAGTTCAAATGTCAAAAATAAGCCCCATTTTATAAGCTGTTCATGAAGCTTAGGGTGTGTTAGTTGTGTTTCTTGTGTGAGGGCTTCAAAAGCATAATCATAGCCAAAAAAAGGTCTTGTTCTCCAAGCCAATTCATCACAGCCCTTTATCTTTATCTTCAAATCATCACCCAATAAGAATTTGAGGGATTGCCAACATGGAAAACTTTTTTGTAAGCTTCTGGGGTGGGGTTTTAAGGGTTTTGTCTGGTTGCAGGGAAACACGTGAAGGGGGATAGTGAATAGTGGGTCTTGGGTTTTGGCGAGTCTTGATTTGTTTATAGCTGTTTTTTTAACGGGGTTAGGGAAAAAGGATGTGGGGTGCAAAGGTTTATAGGTTATAGGGGATAACTGAGCTAGTCCTTAGGGACTAACTGTGAAAGGGGTTAGGGTGTTGTGGACTAACAGTTGTTAAGGGTGGTTATGGGCTTTAGTTAATGGTTTTGGGCCATGATTTTTTAAAATGGTTTTTGGGCTAGTTTTATTTTATTTTAAATGGATTATAGATTATGGGCTTTTATTGATATAAAACCTTTTAAGGCTGTCTTCAAATATCTTAACGGGCTGACCCGGCCCATTATATGGGTGCGGGTTGACCCATTTAGATTTCTTCGATTTCTGCTTCGTTTTTGACTTTGACTTTTTCACTTTGACTTTTTTCACGCTCTTTCCATTCCCGTGCTTAATTTTGTTGGTTTTGGCTTCATTTTTGTCCTTTAGTGAATATTCGATACCTGCACAGTAAATAACACAAAACAAGCATATATTTGGCATTTTATGTCCGTTTTTGGTCATTTGGGGTCGTTTTTATAGGTACAAGGTATGTTTAATTAAGCACATACCATATAGCAAAGTCAGAAACATCATCGCCCGAGAGATTAGTGAGCCTATTATGAACAACAAGGATTAGCATGTCCTCGATGTCATTGATATGAAGTATTGGGAAGTCTCATTCCTTGAATGTATGAAGTTTGTTATCAGCTCTTCGTACTTCAATCTCTCTCAGATACCCATACCCATGTTTCCGCATAACCTCGACCCGACTCACTGATAAAATACATTTAGTAGAATACACATCATGACTGGATTCCAAGCCTCGTGCATACGTATAGAAGGTCTTACGTTGTTGTCTCCAATGAGAAATACCCCATAATGCATATTTATCATAGGAAACTTTAACAGGACTCCATATGTTTGTAACCATGTCTTCAATGCCTTGAAGATCATATTGAGCGGCCTTTGTCTTTGTTGTGGAAGTCGTATAGGTCATGGTCAAAATTCCTCCTTGCAGATACTTGAGATCGTTGTTGAAGAAGTTGTCAACCGGTACCATTTGACGATTCCCATTCATGACTAAAGGGAGGGGTTTGGTAAGATCAAATGGATAATCACCACCTTCTAGGTTGTCCCAATCAAGTTTCTTTGACAGAGCTTTATAACATTCTTCAAAGTCATATTCCAGCTTAGCAAAATTGGTACGTGTTCCTTTAAGAAGTTTGAATGCTGGCCCTAATAGGGTTTATTAAGTCTGACTGGTGATCTTCAGGCCGTTCATGATGTACACAAAGAAGTCTATAGGAGTGCTCATCAATTCATCAAAGGTTTTTGACGGTTTATCAGCAGAAGATGCAAGGTTTATTAACCAGCTTTGATTTGGTCCTTGTTGTGGAGTCTTGCCAACATTTCAATCAGGATCATTGGGTTCTTCAGGTTGTTTAGGTTTGGTAAACCAGTCATGTTTAGATGCAACCTTTCTCTTAGGTTCTTCATCATCATCATCATCACCCAGATTCTCTTCTTGATCTTGTGGCTTATCAGAATCTACAACCTCAAACTCTGGTTCCTCTGCCTGAACAGACTTTCCATAAGATTTTGATTAAGACTTGGTGCCTTTGGATGAGCTAGACTTTGATTCTTTAGTTTTAGGACCTTTCGTTGGTTCAACATCCTTGCTTGTCTTCCTCTTCTTCAACCCCCAGTCTGATCTAGCAGAAGGGTCTTCATCTTTATCTTTGTCTTTTCGGATTCTCTTCAACGAATACACTTTTTCATAAGTGGAGAAGAGACTTTTGTCGAGATCATAAGACTTGATCAATCCATCATAGAATTCTCTATGTTCAGCAGCTGTCAGATATGATTGACTTTCATCCATTTTGTCAATAAGAATCTTCTTTAACTCAAATTCTGTAAGCAAAGCAGCAGCCTCATATGTAGACTATGGTTGAGAAGACTCCTTGGTTAGAACTATATGTTCAAGTGACTCAGTAACCATGCTTTTGATCACCGAAGGAGAAAAGTTAGACACTCCTTTTGGCAGAATCTAAGGAAGTTGAATCTTGACTTGCTCTGTGATCCTAGCAGTGATGGATGCAGAAAGGTAGCTCATGAATTCGTCTTTGGTAGCTCCTAGCCTTGTATCTAGATGTTCATCTACTAGAGCAGTCACTTGAGTGTTGAGAAGATCATCCTTTTTGAGTTCAGCAACATCTTCCTCCAAAGCTGAGACTCTGTCGTTAAATGGGAAGACGGATGCGAAATTTAGAAGTGCAGATAGAGGATTTGTTGCTTTAGTTGTTAGTGGTGGTGTTGGTGTTGATTGTGGTGGTGGAGGAGTAAAGGATGGTAATGATTGTGAGATGATAGTGGTGTATACAGGTGAATATTTAGTTATAACCGAAATAGATACTGTAAGGAGTGTAGGTATTTGATTGCTTGGTACTTCATGATGGACATGAACATCCATTGGAGAAATAATTTCTGCATCTGTGTGTGGAATATCTAAAATTTTTAAGAATTTAGATGCCGAGAAGGATGAATAGGAAGAGCTAGTAACTGGAACTTCAGTCTTCTTTGCGATAGTAGAAATTGTTACATGAGCATCTTCTATGACTTGATTGAGTGTGGTCTCCAGATTTTCATTCCCTTGCTGGACGTTAATCATTTTAGCATCGGTACCCTCCTTTTGAATTAACCCTTCATCAACATTAACTGGTTTATTCAGCCTTACATCCACATCATCGTCGAACTGATTAGTAGTATAATCCATTCCTTTATCCTTATTACCTTTAATATTATCTTCAACCTTTGATTCAACATTGGTTTCATCTTCATCATCAGTATAGTTGGACGGGGTTTTAACAAACTCGTCATCCTTTTCTTCTTCATCATCTTTAACCTCTTCTTCATTCTCCTCTTGATCAGATTCGGAACCCGTTTCATTCTCATCAGTTTCATGCTCGGAATCCGACCCTTTTTCATTGTCAGATTGGGTATTGTTATCACCACTGTCACTCTCTTGATCATTGGCTTCACTACTTGAGTCATGATCATTATTGCTGTCATCTTCATCCCTTCCCCAAGATTCAGCTTCACTTTCAGTTGATTCTTCTTGAGTCACATTGGGAACCCCTGGTTTAGCACCAGTTCCTTCATTTGTGACAGAAGGTTTGATCTTTGCAGCACTTGTAACTATACCAGAACCACTTGGATGAGTCTTGTGAAAGTCCCTCAAACTCTTCTTGCGAACTTCTTCATACTGAGCTTCTTCAGTTAACGCCACTTCAGAGAGCAACTCAATTCCTTTGAGTTTCTCAACAGTCATCTTTTCCTTCTTCTTAGACAATAACGTCACAGGAGTATCTCTAATGACAACACCTGCTGTTGGCGCATTAGTAGACTTCTTGGCAGGTCTCTTAACTCTCTTTGACTTCCTTGTGGGTTCTTCAGGTGAGACTGGACAGTAGTGAGTTTAGGAGAAGCAGGCTTCTTAAACTTTCTTGCCTTCTTAGGAGGTGTAACTCTTGTAGCATATCTAAGGTAAGTCTTGTAAGGTTTGGTTTCCCTCATCTCTGGACTTGTCATAGATTCAGGAAGTCGAGCTCCATAAATTTGAGATTCTTCCTTTGTAGAGACAAATCTCAAAGTGTTTACCAGATAGTCATCCCTAGAGGTATGCATGCCTATCTTATTTCTCCTGGAGACTGTCTTGTCTTTGGTAAGGAAGTAGTGAATGATAACTTTGGTGAATCAAGGGTAGTACATCTTCTCTTGCTTTTTGTGACCTCTGTTGTCAATCTGGTAAGTGAAATCTTCCCAAAGTAGTTCAACATAGTCTACATTCTTCTTATAGTACATACCCCAAAGTATTTGAGCTCTAGAAAGACGAAGCTTGTCAAGACCGGTTGTCTTTCCAAATAGACTCATGTTGATGATAGTAGCAAAAGTTATCCAAGGTTGATGCATATGATCAACAATAACATCGGTGATTGACTTGATATCCCTAGTATGACCCAGTTCTTTAAAGAAAGACACAATATCTTTATCAGTGGGACGTTCATCAAAGTTTTGACCATGAACTTTAGGGCAGATCTGAAAGATGTCTCTGAAGATTTCCAAATTAAGGTCGAATTTATTTTTTTGTCTATTATGAACCTGTAGGAAGTATCATACTTATGGCTAGAATCCCAGAATTGGTACATGTAAACTTCTAGAACATCTGCAGTGGCGAGAAATGCGAAATAACACGGAGTGAGAGCAAGAGCATCCAGGACAACTTGAAATGTGGGTTCTCTCTGTTTCTTTCCAGGATTGAGTCTTCCGTTGCATTTTCCAATCTCAAGCTGTTTCTCCTTGGGGACAAGTTCAAGATCAAGTTTGGTTTGTTGAGTAGTAATGGAAGACATGATTCTGCTAAGATTTTTCACAGACAATTCATATATAAACAAATAAATATTTCACTGAAGGACAATCTAGATCATGAAGAATGATTATAGATGCATGACTAATTTCACTAATGATTAGGCATACAAATCCTAGGCATAGAATTGACACACATGACAATTAATATGAAACCGGGAGACACGCATAATCATATAACACACTAACTATAGGCAATCTATAGAAAGCAAGGCAATCACAAGAGATTTCTAAGGAAAACTAGACCTAAATTAAGCACTAAGTGACAAAATAAGGAAAAATTATACTTAGATTAGATTACAAGATTTGATTATCAAGATTACGTGTTTAGTTCTCCTAGTGAAAACATGCATAATTTGTCTAACGGTTGTGTATAATTCGCCTACCAAAATATGTATAGTTCGCCTAATTAAGACGTACAATTCGCCTAATATAAGGCGTATAGTTCGCCTAAGCCAGGGCGTATACTTCATCTAACTCAAGGCGTATAGTTCGCCTATGCCAGGTGTATAATTCGCCTAATCAACAACGTATAGTTTGCCTAAGATCACTATATATAGTTCGCCTAGGTTTACTGCGTATAATTCGCCTAGGTTATAAACGTATAGTTCGCCTAGAGAAAATACACACCAACATTTTACTCTTGATTTTAAGCATCAATAACAAATCAAACATGATCATATAGCATCTGCGAAGCAAACTAACTCTTTTTCTACGTAAATTAACCACAAAAATCTTGCCTTTTGCTTTGTTCGACTCATAAGAACACGAACAACCCAAATGAGCCAACTTTTGTAGTTAAGACATGTTTAATACTCAAGCAAATACACACAAACACTTATTGAATCATTCTAAAACCCAAACCCACTAACTTTTACAAGTTAATGATCTTTTTCCAAAATTTCGAAATCAAGAGTCACCCAATGCGCATTCATTTGTTAACCCCATTTAAAACTGTTATAGACACAAGTTTTAGACCCCTTTCAAACCAAAACCCCTCAATCAATTCAAGTTTTCATCCACTTTTTAAGGAGACGAAATTTCAATTAAATTTTTTAGGGTTTTTGAGTATATTACCATTGTTTAGATAGATTTATAAGAGATTAAGCATTAATACAAGTATACCTTTTTTATTAAACGAAGGTTGAACAAGTTCTTTGGAGGTTTTTGATATCAACAATGGAGGTTTGTGTTTTTGGTTTGAGTGAGTGAAAGAATAGAACCGGTGGGGGTGTTTTTGTTTAAAATCTTTTAGGTTTTGGCATAAATTCCTAATTTCCTAATCAACTTATCCTAAGGCATTGAAATAGTTTCCCAATTGGAAACACTAGTCCCTAAGGTTTAGTTATCAAGAATGAGTCTCACATATTGCCTTAACACCCCTAAAGGATTAAACACATAACAAATAAAGCTCAATTGAGTTAAAATTAATTAACTCCCATATAATTATTCACCCATTATTGTTTAAAACCGTTTCCTTTTATCACAAACTGATTTTATGAAGAAGATATTTGACATTTTCTCCCCCTCAAACAATGACTCGTTTTCTATTTAAAGAGCTGTAGTCATTGTTTGAGTGGTCAAATGTCTTTGAAAATGATTTTTTGATGAATTTATGAGTTTAATGTTTTATTTCTGAAAAACAAGACCTTAGAAAATAAGATTTCTCTTATTTTAACAAAGAAATGCATTGACACGTACATTAATTTTGTATAAAGGAAGCACGGGTTGTGTTGCAAAGTAAACACAAGCCGCTGCATGGTCATAAAGTAGACAATGCCTAAGAATAAATCCCATTGAGAGGTCAAGTTTTCTTTTTGAAATACTTGCCTTGAAGATGATGACCGAGTTGCTATCGGAAATAATAGCAAGCCATTTTTGGCATGTTTTAAAAGCTTTTGAACTTCTGCTCGAACTTCATTTACAGCCTCATATCATTATTAAATGACATTTCTAAGGCCGTAAATCTTATCGATTTTCAGAAGACATGCCAGAGATACATATTTTTATGTTTTTCTGATTTTTTAATTTTTAATTTTCTTTTTGAAAGATTTATATAAAAGAAAAATATTTTTGTGTTTTTATGTTATCTTATGTACATATGATATATGATATACCTCGAGTAACCACCTTTACTCATCCTCTTCCTCTATCAGTCGTTTTAGCGTTTTTAGAGACATGCTTCTCATACCTAGCTTCTCGATCAAGAAATTGAATCTTTCTCTTGGCAAGGGTTTGGTAAAGATGTTAGCCAGTTGGTATTCCGTCCGAACAAAGTAGAGTTCCACTATTCCATTCTCCACTTGCTCCTTTATAAAATGGTAGCGTACATCAATGTGCTTGTCTCTTGAATGTTGAACGTTGTTGCAGCATAGAGCAATCACACTTTTGTTGTCGCAGTACAAAGGAATCTTATTGAATTGAAAACCATAATTTGTTAGCTGTGAACGCATCTATAAGATTTGAGCACAACACCCAGATAAGGCAATATATTCCGCCTCTGTACTCGATATCACTGTGCTTTTTTGCTTCTTGGAAGACCAGCTAACAAGTTTATCACCTAAGAATTGAATGCTTCCTGATGTACTTCGTCTAGTGTCCTGACACCCTGTGTGATCTGCATCTGCATATGCTGTTAGAGACATACCGGTATCATTCGAGTACCAAAGACCCATGTTAATGGTTCCCTTTAGGTATCGAAAGATCCGTTTAACCATATTTAAGTGCTTTTCGGTAGGCTTTGCCTGATACAAGCATATAAGCACACTACATAAATAATGTCGGGTCTACTGGATGTTAGACACATGAGGGATCCAGTCATGCCATGGTAAAGTGTAGCATCAACTGGTTTCCCTTGTAGATCTTCATCCAGTTTACTCTTTTTTACCATAGGTGTGTCTACAGAATCACTAGTTAGCATACCATATTTTTTAATAATTTCAAAAGCATATTTTGACTGATTTAGGAAGATGCCTCTAGGACTTTGAGAAATTTGTAATCCTAAAAAGAATGAAATCTGCCTCATCATCGACATCTTAAACTTAGTGGTCATCAGATTAGCAAACTCATTACACATAGTAGTATTAGTGGATGCAAATATTATATCATCAACATAAATTTGTACCAGTAATAAGTCGTGTCCTGCTTTCCGTGTGAAGAGTGTTGGATCCACTACACCTTTAAAGAAATGTAATGAAATGAGGAAACTCGACAGCATGTCGTACCATGCACATGGTGCTTGTTTGAGACCGTAGAGAGCCTTTTTAAGCTTGTACACATGCGATGGGTTGTCCTGATCAACAAATCCTTCTAGTTGAGAAATGTAGACCTCTTCTTTAAACTCGCTATTTAAGAATGCCGTTTTGACGTCCATTCGGAAAATCGTCATATTCTTGTTGGCTGCATTTGCTACAAAGATACGGATGGCCTCTATTCTTGTAACCAGTGCAAATAATTTCTCGAAATCAATACCCTCCTCTTACCTGAATCCCTGAGTAACTAGTCTTGCCTTATGCTTTACTACCTCGCCAAATTCGCCAGTCTTTGTGAAAACTAAAGAATCGTTGTAAGCTCAGATTGTTTAGATCTAATCTAGGATAAAATAACATTGAAAATAGAATATGTATAGCGGAATTAACATAAGAACAATGATATTTAACAAGGTGTTTCTTCATTAATAACCAAACATTCCTAACAGCCCCAATTCTAGATGATTAATTCTAGAACGTGTTATCTAAACTATAACAAGGAATCAAAGATCCTTGAGGCTGAAACACACAAATTCTAGGCGTCCACTTAGAGGACTTGACGCCTAGACACACACATACTTTTTTGTGTTTTACATCTTGACACACAGAAAACTATACGACCTATATCTCTTTATATACTAGAGATATTAGGTTTACAAAGGATAAGTATTAGGAAACAACTAAATCTTCCTAACTTTTATAATTATCTTCTAGGAAATCTTCTGTAATCTTCCATCTTTTGAAGAATTCCTCCTTTGTCTTTTAAGTCCTTCATCTTTCATATGTTTTGTCTTATCAACTCAAATATAATTCCCAACAATCTTCCCCTAGTTGATAATGACAAAACCAAAATAAGCACAAACTTCCCCTAAAGCTAATATATATATGAAAGAATAAGGATCATATATATATATATATATTTTATACTATATTATATATTTTTATATATATGATAAGATTAATGGATCTATGCAATTCCACAAGGAGTCTGTAAGTTGCAATCATCTTTGTAAAATCTTCTTCCCCTTTTTGTCATAATCAAATAGGGGACTAAAGTATGCAAACTTTTATTTCGACAACCACAAACCACTATCACACTTCTAATCTAGCCTTCCAACAACTCAAATTACCCTCCATGACGCGCCTTAAGATAAATAAACTTGAGCAGTAGAAACTTAAACTAGCAGTACTAATAATGACTTACAGTAGTAAAAACCTTCACCTCACGTGGTGCATCTAAATGGTTAAACATTTTAAGAATAAGCTTCCCATGAAACCCATATGTTAACCATTTCTTGAATCTTCAATTCTGTAGGCTCTATGTAATGATTACTGATGAAGAAAACTAAGTATAACGAACTTGATGTAGGAGTAGAATAACCAAAACTTATGTCTTATATCTCGTACTATCCACGTGACTCCAAACTTATAAGTAAATATGTGAAATATAAGTAGATCACAACCTCTTGACAATTATCCTCATCATCTATGAGACACCAAACCAAAGTGATAACAAATGTGAGCATTAAGCACCATAAGTTAGATCACACACCTTTGCTAGATTTGTCAAGTCTTCATCACATCATTTCTAAGCACGTACAAGTTATCTCTAAACGTTGTTAGCCATTTGAGATATGATAAAACACAAACATGTGAAACTCCACTTCATCTTCAAATAAGTGATAAATAATCCTCTTCGTAACCAATTAAACCAATAAAATACGAGCCTTTAAACATTTAAATCTGTCTCAAATGCCTCTTGAACCTGTGTGTGTAACAAATCCAAAACCAAAATGCCTCTGCCCGAGATCTTTCATTGTCCGAGATCAAAAAGCTCTTTTGTTCGATATCAGACATAAGTAGCAGTACTAACTGCTTTGTTAAATGACTCTGGCAGTTTTAAAATTCAAGCGTAGCTGTACTATCATTTAAAGCTGGCAGTACAAATGTGCAACGAGCAGTACTATCCTTTCTTGGAACAAACTTCCAATGATAGTAGTAATATCACACAAACTTTCCTTTATCCTCAACCAGTTTAAACTTCACAGAAGTACTAACATCATTTATACGCATGTTTCCAAGGATTTTCACATGTGCTTAGCATACACATAGGCAGCACATGATCATTCTTTTAATTCCAATCATTAGTAATAACATTCTGCTTTTCATGCACGTCAAGCAGTCCTAATAGCACATGAAGCAATAACATTCAGCAGTACTAAACATCAACTTCTGGCAGCATTAAAACATATGATAAAAGCAGAATATGCATCAATAACATCCCATGCCCAAACAGTTATAAATCAAAACTGTTTTATCTCCATTGGCATCAAAAGAACATACATATACTAGAACAGTATTAACCTTCACATGTGAGAACAGTGCTACCAGTATTAACATATCAAAGGCAGTATTAATGTTTTCTTTGAGCTCCTTCCACCCATAGCCTTTTTGTAACACTATGATTAACAAGAAAGTGTCAGGAAATCCTTTTCTCATGAGCCTAATAGCAGCATAACAATCATGTACACTATAATCAAGAATCGTGTATGATCATCAAGAAAGAAAAAACCCTTATAATAAGGTTTGTCTGATTCGTAGTCATAACGTGAATACATAAAGAGTCATGTGGATCCATTCAACGAATCCCATCTCCAAACTATCTAACTGATACAATCATGAAGATCACCAGATCCATGACAAGCGAACAATATCCCAGCTGTTATATTACCAACCATAGCAGCAACAATGAATATGGCAATGAAGCACAAACCCTAAAAATAAATTAGGGTTTACTCGGTTTGCTGTTCAACAAGCAGATCCACAAAAGATGATGATCTAACGATATTTATGTAGAGATCCAGTATCCTCATAAATTGGCTACTCCGAGAAGATATACAATAACGAGAATAACCCTAAAGAATATTAGGGTTTCTTGAGCCGACTCTCAACAAAACCAATTACATGAAACCAAATATCACTAGTGAAACCCTTTTAATAATAACAACGACTTACAATTGTATTGCATACCAATTAAGGTAGAGAGGACGATTATAAGCATTGTTATATCAATTCAACTTCAAAACCTCATAAAACTTTTACCACAAATCGATTTCTCAAAAATTAGAGTTTTTAGGGTTTCTTCATAAACCTTGTAGATCCTAGATCGAGAGCCACGAGGCTCTGATACCAAATGTGAAAACTAAAGAATCGTTGTAAGCTCAGATTGTTTAGATCTAATCTAGGATAAAATAACATTGAACATAGAATATGTATAGCGGAATTAACATAAGAACAATGATATTCAACAAGGTGTTTCTTCATTAATAACCAAACGTTCCTAATAGCCTTAATTCTAGATGATCAATTCTAGAACGTGTTATCTAAACTGTAACAAGGAATCAAAGATCCTTGAGGCAGAAACACACAAATTCTAGGTGTCCACTTAGAGGACTTGACGCCTAGACACACACATACTTTTCTGTGTTTTACATCTTGACACACAGAAAACTGTACGACCTATATCTCTTTATATACTAGAGATATTAGATTTACAAAGGATAAGAACAAATAAAGATATTAATAAATCTTTTAATCATTTAAGTTTATCTTCATAATCTTTAAAATCTTCCATCTTTTGAAGAATTCTTCCTTTGCCTTTTAAGTCCTTTATCTTTCATATGTTTTGTCTTATCAACTCAAATATAATTCAAAACAGTCTTGACCTTGTAAATCCATTTTAGTTTAATCAACATGACTTTGTCTAGACACACACCAATTCTCAAACTTGTAGCCTTTCAAATTCATAAATTTCTTCTTGCATTGCATCGATCCATGACAGTTCAGTAATTGCTTGTTTGAAGTTCTTTGGTTCGACTGAAGTTAGGAAGGCATCAAAATAACACCACGTGGCATCAGTCTGTAGTTGCTTTCTAGTGGAGACAGAACAAGAAGGATCTCCGATTACATTTGCTATAGGATGATCCTTAGTCCATCTACCAAGTGATTTGAATGGAGTGTAGATTGGTCTCACATTAGATGATGATTCTTGAGAAGTCGAGTCTTATTGAAGAGATTCATGAAGTGGATCATCATGAAAATGTGGTGTTTTAATGATTCTTCAAAACCTTGAGAAATAATTGGAGAATGTTCTTGATCTTATGTTGATGGGATACTTGTTGATGGAGCATCTTGGTCAATTGACGTAGACACAAGTGAATCGGCTAAATCAACAACTCTTGGTGCAGCAACGACTGGAACTGGAGAGACAACAATTGTTAGAGGATTAAAGTATTCATTAAACATAGGTTGGAACAAACGATCCTAATCATCTCTTGGTGGAGGAATACAAGGTTGTTGAGGAATAGGGTTTGGAACGAGTCCTGAATTAGATGTTGCAGGAGTCATACATTGAAGACCGGGTCCTGAACCGAGTTGTTCAGAATTTCAATTATTTTTTGGGTAAGTCGGTTATAGATACGGTAATCTTTCATCTTAGGTGCATATCCAATGAAAATACCTATATCAGCTTTAGCTTAAAGTTTTCCTAAATTCTCACTATCATTGTTTGGGTAGCAAAGTGCACCAAAGACATGAAGGTAGGATAAATCGGGTTTTCTATCATGTAAGAGCTCATAAGGAGTTTTTCCATGTCGTTGTCGTATAATGGATCGGTTTTGGGTGTAACATGCGGTAGCAATTGTCTCGGCCCATAGAAATAAAAGAGCTTGTGCAAAGATTAACATTGTACGAGCAGCTTTAACAAGCGTATGATTTCTCCTTTCAACAATGCCATTTTGTTGTCGAGTTCGCGCAACCGATGTTTCATGAGAGATGCCAACCTGTTCATAGTAGTCTCACATGGTTTGATTAACAAACTCAATTCCATTATCTGTACGAATGTTCCTGACAGTTGCATTCAATCTAACTTGTATCATTTTCAGAAACTTGATTATAAAATCAGGAGCTTCATCCTTTGATGCTAAAAACTTCACCTATGTGAACCGAGAGTAATCATCCACAATGACGAGAATGTACTTTTTCCCATTTACACTTGCAACACGCATAGGCCCACAAAGATCCATGTGCAAAAGATATAGTTTTTCCTGATTTGTGTCTTTAGATTTAGGTTTATGTGATTGTTTCTTGCTTTTGCCTATAGCACATGCCGAACATAAATGATCTTTTTCAAATTTCAATTTGGGAAGACCTCGTACAAGGCCATGTCTAGCCAAATGATTAATAGCACCAAAGTTTAAATGTGATAATCATCGGTGCCATAACCACGATTTGGTTTTTGAGGCTTTGGACAAGAGACAAATTGGAGAAGACGCCATCATATCCCGAATTGACAAAGTATAAATGTTGGTTTCTTGAGATTCTGAGAGTAAATTAACACCTTTTAGATTACGAACAAAGCACGTGTGTTTTCTAAAAGCTACTTCAAGATCTGAGTTGCAGAATTGACCAACGGAGAATAGATTGTGTCCTAGTCCCTCCATATAATAAACCCTTGAAATTGTGATATTCCCTATCTGATAGTCACCATACCTCATAATCTTTGCAATCTGGTCATTACCGAACTTGACAGTATCGAGAAACTTGTGAACGAAATTGGTGAGCTGAGAACGATATCCTGTCATGTGCTTTGAGCATCCGGAGTCCAAATACAATAAACCAATTTGGACAACCTAAGATCGACAGAAGAAGAAGAAGATGGGGCAACTGAAGTATTGGATCCCCGAGATGTACCGGGTTCTGTTTGTTAGAAATCACAGATTTTGCAATCTTAGGTTTGCTATTAGAACCATTAGTCTTAGGTACCTTAGGTCTCTTAGTATAAACCTTAGTTACTACAGATTTTTGTGCAATTACTTCTAGAGGTATGGGTTCCCTAAGAGGCACTTTATTAGTGGCGGTAATCCTAGTTAAAGGGCACACATTTCCAACTAAAGTGAAAGTCTTTCCTGTGGGTCTCCAGTTATATCCAATTTTAGTAAACACTTTTCCTGTAGGTTTCCATTCTTCTTTCTTTTTAGCTTTCTTAACAGACTTAGATTTGGAACTCGCATTCATATCAGAAATAAATTCAAGAAAGCACAATTCATGTCTAGCATCAAACATAGAACTATTACATTTAACGCACATTAGCTCAGAATTTGCATTTAATTTAAAATGCTGTACATTTGCATTTCCAGATGGTTCAACAACATAATTCAATTTATTCAAACTAGACTTAACTATCCTAGAGTGGTCTTCTACTTTATTCTTCTTCTGGGTACTACTTGAAATCTGCAGGATCCTATCATTCTTTGTATTGTCTGTAGACTTTGACCTGCTAGATTTAGTAGACCGGCTTACTCCAGTAGAAGTTGACACAAAATTGTTAGTGGTCTGTTTGGTCTTTGTTTGGGAAGAGCCTAACTGTTTTTGGGATGTGCTTGATGATATGACAGGTTTAGCAAACCTCACTGTTTTCTTTTTGTTAATAGGCGTGACATTAACTAATTTCTCACTAGGTTTGTGAATATCAGGGCAAGTCTCTCTAACATATCCTAGCAACTCTTGAATCAGCTTAACATACTTATAGGCAGAGTAAGATGCACTATCTAAAGGGTTTAGTGATTTGGATTGTTCAACTATCTCCCTAAGAATAGCAGCTTGTTTCATAGTGTGCTTAAGGTAGTATATGTGAGTTTCCCTATTATTCTTATCCTTAGAAGCCAAAGTTACTGGGTCAAGCTTATACATTCCTGGAGCAATAGTGGTAGCATTTGACACTTGGGCAGCATTGTCAACTATGTCTTTTCCTTTGAATTTCCTAAGATCATTTTAATGCTGTTATGACAAAAACCTTTTTCTGGAGTTGAGCATTTAAATCGGTAATTTAAATAGACTTTTGATTAATTGATTGACCAAAGATTCAACATGTTCTTTAGCCTGAACACGCGATGGTTTAATTGAATCATAGAGTTGTTTATAAGTCTGTTTCAAATGCTCATTCTCAGCAATTAGTTTTGTCACCCTATGTTCTAGTTCTATATTGATGGTCTCAATCTCATCTATGTCCTTTTTTACACTGTTTGTGGTGGAAGTTTTATTCAAACGTTTAATGTTTGCCTTCAACTTCTCGATTGTTGTGTCTTTTACTTGAAGCTCAGCTTTAAAATTGTTCAATTCAAACAATTGATCAAATGAAGGTTCAGTTTGGTTCACAGATGTGTTATTCTTTTGAAAAATTTCTTTATTGAGTTGCATTGCAAGTTCAAGAGAAATGCAGTGTTGTTCAAGTTTAGAAAAGCTTTTTGAAAGTCTATTATACTCATCTTTTTCAACCATGTTGTGTTGTTTGATAAGCTCAGCTTCAAGTTCGAGACACTTGTTGCGCATTTCCACATAATTCACATAATCATTCATAGCAGCAGAAGAATTCACATTCACAGAAGTATTTAAATCCAACAAAGAATTCACAACAATATTCACAATATCTTGAGAAATGATTTGATCCAAGAGTCGATCGTTTTCAATCAAAAATTGTTTCTTTTGAATTTCAAAGCACTATTTGTCTACATGATACTGTTGAACAGCAACTTCCATCTAGTTAAAAACTGTTTGTACTTTCGTTACCTCATTTAAAAGATCTTTATCAAAAACATTAAATATGTCTTTTTAGGTCTTTAAAAATGGAATTATTTCTTTTAGAAAAACAGCTTTAGTGTGTTCAAACCCCCATTCCCCTTCTGTTAAAGCATCGGGCGTGATCTGCTTTTTCACCACATTGTCAAATTGGCCAAGATGGTATTTAAGCTTTTTAAGGCTTGTATTAACCAGGCTTACCTTAGGAAGTTCCCGAGGAGCCTCAATTTTGACAGGCGAAGAAGCAGATTGGTCAGTATTAGGGTGTGAAGATTGTAACCGAAAATCTTGTTCATCAGACAGTTCTTGTTGTGGGACAAAACATTTACGAAAATCTCCAGATAATCGATTTAACTCAACATAATTAATTGGTTTAATGTTAACTTTCTGTTTTAAGACCATTGGATCACTTTGTTTTAAAATCATTTTAGATCGACTCTCTTCCTCAAGCATCAAAGTCTCTTTAGAATCAACAATTGAAATCACATTGGTTTCCTTAGTAATAACACTACCATCATAAAGAATTGGCCTAATCTGCCGAGCTTTCTTAAGATAGAAAGGATTTTGAAAACCAAGAGCTTGTTTCAGGTTGTTATCATAGAAAACTTGTAGTTTCATGAGCATATGCACAGTTTGTGCTGATTGACCCATTTTACAAACAATATTGTCCAGTTCTTTAACTTTCTTTTCCAAAGCAATTTCTGTATCAATATTCTTAGCTTCCTTTTCCTTGGATTCGTTTTTGAAAACATTAAATGTTTTTGTTAACAATTCCTTTTCCTTTGATTGTTTAGAAAGAGTTTGTTTAAGATAGTTAATTTCCTTTTCAAAATCCGCAAACTATGCATTTTTTCTTCTGAATTATATCATCCATTATAAGCTTTTCTCAAGTACTTAAATCCATATTTTGTCTTTCTTCTAGCAATTTCACTTGTTCTTTGTATCTTTCAAGCTCAGCAGATAAGGATTCATTGGCAATTAGATTGTCCTTATTGATCTTGTTGCAATTAGTTACTTGATTTGACAGTTGTTTAAACACATATAATATCATGGCATCTTGTTGTGTAGAAGAATTTGTATCCTGAACAGCTGCATTTTGTGTTTCAAGCAGATACTGACAATAAGGAATGATATTGCTATCATTTGTTATCTCATTCTCTGGATAATTCACAAGATGAGTTTGTTCAGAATACTGCATCTCTTGCACACTTTGATTCAGCATATCATTATGAGTGATTTCAGATTGAGGTACCTCGGAGAGAATATCCAATCCGTAACTAAACAAATTGGCTATAAAAACTTCCTTGGCTGTAGAGAAGTCGTCACAGTCAGAATCATATGCATCCAAATCACTTGCTTGATAAGCTGCATTGTGTGTAATGACCGTCTATGTAACTGGACCTTCTGCAACTCTAGGGTCTGCCAAAAATTCCAATTCCTCCAAATTCAGAACTTTACCAGATCCTTGTGCTTCAACCAAACAAACTTTATCCCTAAACCATGTAGCATCCCTTTTTCTTTTTGGCTTTGGGCATTGTCTTTCCATGTGACCTTCCCCTTGGCAGTTAAAACACTTCACAACTCTTTGTTGACCTGAATTATTCCCACCTATTCCTGAGATGTTAGCCCTTGTTCCAGAAGTACCAGCAGCAAATGAACTTTGTCTCCCCTGAACTGTTGAACAATCACCCTTCCATCATGAATAGTTGCTTGTTGTCTTGGGTTAGAAGAATTTCTTAGTTGATTGTTGGTAGTAGGGAAACGAGATAAGACGGCAGTAGACATAAATGACATCATTTTGTTAATGGCATCAATAGGGTCATCTCCTTGTTTAAACACAGGAACTGCTATATCGGAGTCTATCTGAGGAAATTCAGCCAGATGTGTTTGTTGATTAACTGAGGAGACAGTATATTCAATTTTAGAAATGGATTGTGGTTGTGGACAAGCATCTTGATTTACTGTGGATGAGTAAGCATTAGGATGCGGTGTTGACGTATAACAACCCACAATTTTCATAAATGTAAATATCCATCTATTAAGTTAGATGATGTACAATCTATCAGTTATATATGAAAGACACGGTGAAAACTGTTGTTGGAACTCTGTGGATTGTTGTATGAAGATTGATAAGTGTTTTGCAATGAGACGGAGTTGCTGGTGTTTGTCATCTAGGGAAGTGGTTTCAGATTATGCATCAGCATAAGTACGGACTTCATTTGCGTGGAGTTCGTGTTGTTGAAGATATGCATGAAGTTGATCAAAGTTGGTAGTATGCAAATCTTTTACAAGCTTGACATCAGTCACAAACTTACTCCATTCAGGTGGAAGACTGTTTAAGAACTTGGTATTGACTTGAAATTGCTCCAACTTCATTTTGTAAATGTTCATGTCATTGATCAGTGATAACCAAAGATTTAACCTTTAGTATATATAAATAATATATATAAATAAGGAAAATCAATAATTATAATTCAATTATAGTATACGTATTCCAAAATACTCAAAGAAATTCCTTTTGTCTAAAGGAAAATCAAAAATCCCCCGGGTCGTTTCCCAACGAGGTGTGAATTGAAGATCGGTTACGTTCGTGATCACGTGAATTGAATGGATAAAGTTTTTTTGGATTGGATTACTAATTCACAATTAAATGCAAATCGATTTTTAAAGAAAACCTAAAAACGGATAAGCTAAAAGTGATTTTAAACATTTTTAAACAGAGAACAGGATTCGAATCGCCGTTCTTTAAAAAAACTAAATTTTCAAAATTATACCTACTGAATGAAATTTTAATTTTCCTAGGTGCCCAATATGATAAGAATAATTTTCTAAAAAAAGAATTAGATTTTTTGATTTTTTTATAAATTTTGTGAATCAAAGATTCTGTTTTGAAAAGACAAAAGTAATTAAAAATAGTAAACAAATTTGGAAAAATCTGAAAAATACTTTGAACAGTGCTTGGTTCAGGAAAAATAAAAACTTTGAAAAATGGCTTAAAAATAAGCCAGAAATAAGCCTTAAATGTATGAATGCTTATTGAGAGAAATGAGTATAAGAAATAAAAAGTGAGTAGGGCTAAAGATAGGCCATAACTGGGAGAGTTGCGATTGGTTTAGGGTGTGGGAGTGGGTTTACAGGTCTACTGATATTAAGGTGGTCTCAAAGGTCGAATCACCTGTGCTTCCTTTTTTGAAAATAATTTTTTTTTTCTTTTTTTTAAAAACTTGTACAACTCACAAGATAAGCCAAATTTAAAAAAAGTGATTTTTTTTTACAAACTCAAAAATATGCTGCTAAATAAGCAACAACAAAAGTATTCTGCAGTTTATCTTTTTCACTAAGTCTAAGGTAGCTAAACTGTTTGGAATTTATGAACTAAATAAGTTAAAGAAAGCAGATAAGAAAAAACAGCTATCTACTAAACTTAAATAGCACTATGACTAGAATTAAGCCATGATAAGACAGACAGATAAGCACTAAAAAAGGGAAATAAGCTCTAAGCTAAAAGTGGCAGGCAAACAGCCTAAGGACCAACTTTGGAGCTTATTTTTAAGCTCTTTAATGGAACCTTATGGGCTTGGCCTTTAGGCTATTAGAATAGTATTGGGAAAATAGTTCAATACAAATATAAGTAGTTAAAAAGTGAAGTAAAAAAGGCTGTCACACATGAGTATGATTTTTTTTTGTTTTTTCTTTAATAAATTGGACAAACAGATAGGTACTAGGCCTAATATAATTATGAAATAAGCTCCAATTATAAAAAATAATGATAAAACTGATGGAGATGAACTTACAATGAGCTTATGCTCAAAGTTTCAAAACTCAAAAAACAATTTTTAAATAACTCAAAATTGAAAAATGAAATAGACATTAGACCGAAGTTCACTAATAAAAACTTATGACATATTTTTATATAAACAAAAGTAAAGAAAAGACACATTAAACTAATGTAGTTTGACACTCTTAACGGACTCAAAAAACAAGGACGTTAAAAGGGGTTTTTGAAAGCTTAATCATATAAGCGTTTGAATTCATAATGTCACACAGTTTCATTTCAAAATAAAAACTTCAAAACACACTATTAAGGACCTTAAAACCTTTGAAACAGCTTTAAGAAACTTAAATTGGCTTGTGCTTATCTTACCCTTACGTGACACAGATGGTTTTTATATAACCAATGACCCACTTTGGATTCTTATCCCAAACACCCCTTTTAAGATTGAAAATTCTATTTTTAGATTGGATTTAAAAGATTTAGCTAAGTCTGTTAAAACTGATGATAACAAGTGAAGTTAAGCAACAATAAGCACAATACATGCAATGAGAAAGCACTGATATAAGCCAATTTAAACAATAAGCAAGTAATGCATATAATGATCAGATATAACATAATATTGAACATAGGACATTTTTAAGATTAAACAAAGATAAATCAAGCAATAAATGACATAAATAAGCAGTTATGAAAGAAATAAGCATTAAATTAAGCAAATGCCACATGTAATAAGCAAACTTGAAAAAATATGAAAAAGAGAATCATAAGGTATAAGCTTATGGTAAATGATTCAAAGACTCAAATACCAATCTATATGTTCACAAGAAGCTCTAAACCAAGGCAATCTAAGTTATTTGACCTTGCACGTTTGCTATTGGACTAGTTTCTTGTGATTTTTTTTTGATTTTGGACAGAAAAGTATTATAGGCTTTTGTATATGGCGTTTAATTAACTTAAAAAAAGCTTATAAAAAGAGTCTTATCAAACAGTATTTAAATGTCAAGTTAGATAATGACAATATTAAAGATAAACTTGAAAATTTCATTAAAACTTAAAAGACATTTCTATGCTGAAATTAAAGACATAAAATTAATTATGACAAGTATTTAAAAGACAGTATTAAAAATGGTTTTTTTTTTTTTTTACAAATCTTGTTTATAAATAAAGGTGGATATTAACAATTAATTAGACAAGAATTTAAATGCTATTCTTAGTCCTGATTTTTATTACTTAGGAGTCCTTAAGTGTCTTGATGCTCCTTCTTGTGTTTCATTTGTGTTTGTGCTTCAAGCATGTGTGTTTCTTGGGTGAGGTAAAAGCAAAGCAATCTTGGCCATCATATCTTTCTTTTCTCCTTTTACCTTCAATCTCAACCCTTGGTATTTTTTCTTGTAGTTTACTTAATCCAATGAGGTTTTTTGGGATTGCAAACATGGTTTGATTACCATGGATGTGCGGGGTTATAGAATGGTGTGGTTTTTTGTTTGTAGGATCAGTAGCCGAGGTGGTGGGGGGACGATGGTTGTCGGGATCTTGGGTTTGGAGGGAAATTAGTGTTGTTATGTGTGTCTTTGGGTGATGGGTATTGAGTTGGGTGGTTTGGCTGTTGTTGACCACGCGAATGGTTGTTGTTTGTCTTGTATTGTCTTTGGGTGGTTTGTTTGTTTTTTTAGGTTGGCTACTTTAGGACTCGTTGGCGGAGAGTTTGGGTGTTGGGGGGTGGGGGGGGGTCGGTGGTTAGGGGGTGGGGTGGTAGTCTGGGTGGGTGGAGGGAGGGTTTGTAGGGGGGGAGTTGGGTGATTGGGGGGTAGGGTGTTGATGAGGGTGGGGGTTGTCTGGGTAGGGCCTTCGAGGTGCGGGTGGGTAGTTGTCTGGGGGCGGGGGTGGGGGGGTGGCGGGTGCGTGGGAGGAGTGGTGTTGGTGGGCGTGGGGGTGTGCGGGGTGTGCGTAGGGGTGGGGTGGAGGGGGTGGGGCGGTGGGGGGTTGGGTGGTGATGTGGCGGGTGTGCGATCTGGGTTGGGTGTGTGCTGAGTGTACGGGGGTGGTAAAGGGGTGCGGTGGGTTTGCTGGAAAGTTTATCTCGGGGGTGTTATTGATTAATGGAGGTTTTGGTTGTGTCGTCGTTGTTGTTGTTTATCTGGTTTGATTAGGTGGTGGGTGAGGTTTGGTGGTGGGGGTCTTCGGTTGAGGATGTGGGGAGAGGGTGGTTGTTTTGTTGGGTTGTTTGTTTTGTGTCTTGGAGTTGGGGCGGGTGATTGTGGTGGATTATAATGATGGATATTTATTCGTGTTGTTTATAGGTGGTTGGTTCCGGTCCGGCGGTGTAGTATCGTGTGTTGTTTTATTTTTGTGTTTTGTAGTTTATGTATGTTGTTTTTTATTGCTTTTTTGTTTGTTGTAATTCTCCTCTTTTTGTAGCGTTTTTGTAATTCTTGTTTGTTTTGTAGCTTTTGTTTGACTTGTGGTTTTGTTTTTTATTGTATTTCGGGGTTGTTGTTTGTAGTTTTATTCTTTCTTGTTTGTTTTTTTTTTGTAGTTTTCGTGTTCTTTACTGTTGTTTCTTGTTTATGTATCTGTTTTTGTAGTTTATTTATCGTGTTGCGTTTTTGTTTTGTTATATTTGTTTTCTTGTTTTGTTGTAGATTTATTTTTTGTTGTTTTGTTGTGTAGTTGACTCGCATTTATGAGTATTTATATTCTTCTTTTGTACGCTAGTGATTTTTGTAGTTTTTGATTTTTTTTTGTTTATCTTGTCTTTTGTTTTTGTTGTTTTCGTTGTTTTTTTGTTTTGTTTTTTTTATTGTAGTAAGTGTGTAGGTCTGTACTATTTAATTTTGTTTGTTATGTTTGTTCGTTTTGTTGTGTAGTTTGGTTTTTATTTGTTGTGTATGTTTTTTTTTTTTGTAGATGGTTTTGTTTTTTTTTTGTTTTGTTTTTCTTCCTTGTTGTTTAGTTTGTTTTGTTTTTTTTGTTGTTTTAGTTTTTTGTTTTTGTTTTCTTTTTTTTTTTTGTTGATTTATTTGTTGTTTGTTTTTTTTTTGTGTTGGTTGGTTTTTGTTGTTGTTTTTTTTGCTTTTTTTGTGTCTTTTTTTGTGTTTTATTTTGTTGTTTATTGTACTATATTCTTTTGTTTTTTATTTTGTATTTTTAGATATTGTATGTTTTTTTTTGTTTATTGTTTTTTGTTGTTTTTTTATGGTATGTGTTTTTAATTTTGTGTAGTTATGTTTTGTATTTTTTGTTGTTTTTTTTTTTAGTTTTTTTTTTATGTATGTTTTTTTTGGTTTTTTTGTGATTGTTTGTTTTGTTTTTTTGTAGGTGTTTTTTTGTTTTTGTTGTGTGTTGTTCGTCTTTATTTTTTTTGTTCTTTGTGTTTTTGTTGTTTTTTGTTTTTTTGTTTGTTTTTTTCTTGTTTTTTTTTTGTTTTTTGTAGTGATTTTGTTTTGTTTCTTGTTTTTGTGTTTCTTGTTTTTTTTGTTTTTGTTTTGTTGTTTTGTTTTTTATTTGTAGTCATTTGTGTTTTTTTGTAGTGTTTTTGTTTTTGGGTTTTTTCGTTTTGTTTTTTTTTATTGTTGTTTTTGTTGATCGTTTGGGGTTTTTTTTATTGTTGTTTTTTTTGTGTTATGTTTTGTATGTGTTAGTGTTTCTTTTTAAATGTTTGTTTTTTTTCGTGTTTTTTGTGTTTTTTTTTTTGTGTTGTTGATTTTTTTGTGTCATATTTTTTTTTTTTTTTGTTTTTTTTTTTTTTGCTGTTGTTATGTTGTTTTGTTTTTGTGTTTTTTTTGTTGTCTTATGTGTATTTATAGTTTTGTTTGTGTTTGTTTTTTTTGTTCTGTTTTTTTAGTTTGTTTTTTTGTTTGTTTTTTTGTTTTGTGTGTGTTGTTTGTAGTTTTGTTTCTTGTTTATGTTGTTTTGTATTTTATTTCTGATAGTTTGTTAATATTGTTTTTTTTTATTTGTTTTTTTTTGTTGTTGTGTTTTATTTATTTGTTTTTTTTGTCTTTTTTTTTGATGTTTTTGTGTATCTCTGTTTCTTTTTGTGTTTTTGTTTGTTGTTAATCTTTTTGTGTTTTTGTTTTTTATGTTGTTGTGTTTTTGGTTTTTTTTTGTTTGTTGTTTTGTTGTTTGTTTTGTTGTGTATTTATTTTTTTTTAATATGGTTTTTTTTGTTGTTTTGTGTTTTTTGTTTTTATGTTGTAGTTACTTTTTTGTTGTCTGTTCTTATTTTTTTGTTGTCTTTTATTGTCTGTTTTGTACTCTTATTTTTTCTTGTTTTTGTATTGTTTTTCTTGCTTTTTTTTTTTATTGACTTTTTGTTTTGTTGTTGGTAGTATTTTTGTAGATTGTGTTTGTGTGTTGTTGGTTTTGTTTTTTTAATTTTTTTATGTTTTTTTGTTTGTTTTGATTTTGATTTTTGTTTGTTATTTTTTTTTTGTGTGTTGTTGTATCTATTGGATGTTGTCCTTTGTTGTTTTTGTACTTTTATTATTTTTTTTTTTGTTTTTGTGTTTTTGTATTGTTGGTTGTGTTTGTTGTGTTTGTTGTTGTTTTGATTATTTGTTTGTTTTATTTGTTTGTTTGTTTTGTTGTTGTTGTTTTGTTTTTGTTCTTTGTTATGTTTGTTTTTTTTTTCGTTGTTTTTGTGTTGTATTTTGTTTTTGTGGTTTTTGTAGTATAAATTTCTTTGTTTCTTTGTGTCTTTGTTGTTTGTTTGTGTTTTCTTTTTTTGTATGTTTTTTTTGTTTTTCTTTGTGTTTGTAGTGTTTATTTTGTTCTTTGTAGATTCTTAGTTGTTTCTTTTGGTTTTTGTTTTGTTTGTTTTGTAGTAATTTTTTATTATTTGTTTTTGTTTTGTTTGTTTGTTTGTGTGTTTTTGTTTTTGTTGTGTTTTTTATTTTAGTGTTTGTTTTTTTGTCTGTGCTTCTTTGTTTGTTGTTTTCTTTTTTTTTTTTTTTTTTTGTTTTTATTAGTTTGTTTTTTTTTGTTTTTTGTGTTGTTGTCTTTTTTTTGTTGATTTTATTTTTTGTTTTGTTTTGTTTTTTTTGTTTTTTTTTTTTGTTCTTTGTTTTTTTTCTTTGTTTGTGTTTATGTTTTATTTGTATTGTTTTTTGTTTTTGTATTAATGTTTTATGTTTTGTTTGTTTGGTTTGTTTGTTTTTGTATTTATTTGGCTTTTTGTATTTTTTTTGTTTTTTTTTCTTTTTTTTTTTTGTTTTTGTGTTTTTTATTTGTTTTTTTTTTATGTTTTTTTGTGATTTTGTTGTTTTTTTTTTTTTGTTTTGTTTTTTTTTCTGTTTGATGTTTTTTTGTTTTTTGTTTGTTTTGTAGTTTGTGAATTTGTTTTGTTTGTTTTTTTTTGTTCTTTTTCTAGTTGTATTATTTTGTGTTTTTCTATTTGTTTTGTATTTGTTTGTGTTGTTTGTTTTTGTATCTATGTTTTTTTGTTTTTTGTGTTGTTGTGTTTTGTGTTTTGTTTGTTTTGTTGTTTTTTTTGTTTTCTGTTGTTTGTGTTGTTTATTTGTGTTATTTTTTGTGTTTGTTGTTTTTTTTTTTTGTTTTTGTTTTGCTAATTTTTTTTTTTGTGTGTTTTTTTATTTGTATTTTGTTTTTTTTTTTTTTTTTAGTATGTTTTGATGTCGTTTTTATTGTTTTGTGTTTTGTAGTTGTCTTTTTTTTGTTTTATAAGTATTTTTTTAATTTTTTGTTGTATTTTTTTTGTATTTTTTATGTTTATTGTAATAGTAGGTGTTTTGTTGTTGTTTTTTTTTTTTTTTTTTCTTTTGTTGATTGTTTTGTGTGTTCTTGTGTTTTTTGTTTTAGTTGTAATGTTATTTTTTTTTGTTTCTTTTTGTTATGTTTTTTGTTGTTTGTTGTATTTGTTTTTTTGTTTTTCGGGGTGTATTTTTTTTTGTTGTCTCGTTTTTTTTTGTGTAAATTTTTTGTTATGTTGTTTGTTTTTTGGTTTGTTGTGTTTTTTTTGTTTTGTTTTTGTTTATTATTTTTTTTTTTTTTTCTGTTTTTTGTTTTTTTGTTGTTTTTTCTGTTTGTTGTTCATCTTTGTTTGTTGTGTAGTGTGTTTTTTGTGTCGTTAGTTTTTGGTGTGGGTATTATTTTTTCTGGTTTGTACTTTGTGTTGTTGGCATGTTTTGTTGTTTTGTTTTATTTTGATTTTTTGTATTGTTGTTTTCTGTTTTGTTGTTTTGTTTGTTTTTTTTTGTTGTTTTTTTGTTTGTTTTTTTTTTTGTTGTTGTTTTTGTTTTTTTTTGTATGTTACTAGTTTTATTTGTTTGTTTTTTTGTTTGTTGGTTTTTGTTTGTGTATATTGTTTGTGTTTTTTTGTTGTTTTGTTGGTGTTTTGTAGTTGTTTGTTTTTTGTTGTGTTGCGTTTGTTTTGTTGGGTCATGTTTTTTGTTTTTTTTTTTGTTGTGTATCTCATTTTTTTTGGTATTATTGTTGTAGTTTGGGGGGGGGGGGAAAAGTTGTTTAGCACTCACAGTCCTAAGGACTAACGGGGTTATCGGGGTTCATAAGGGTTGTTAAGGCTTACGACAGTAGAAAGTTGAAACGGGCTCCTAGTACTAACGTTTTGGGGCTCACATTACTGATTTGGGCAGTGTTTTAATAGATAAGGAATTTGGGCCTTGTTGGTCAGTGGGTAAATACAATGATGGGCTGACACGGCCTTTAGATGGGTAAGGGTGGCCCATTAAGAATTTCTTCGGTTACGGCTTCGGCATTGACCTTTGACTTTTAGGGGTTGACCTTGACTTGGACTTTGTTGACTTTGACTTTTTCACGCTTTTCCATTCCGTGCTCGGTTTTGTCGTTTTTGGCTTCGTTTTTCGTCCTTTTGTCGGATATCCGTTTCCAGCACAATATAAGAGAAAACATACAAATACAATGTATTTTTGGTACGTTTTTGGTTATTTAAGTCCGGTTTAAAGGAAAAATCGGTATGTGTAATTGAGCACCTTACCAAAAATCCCCCAATACTAAACTATTTCCGGTAACACGCAATGCCTTTAAGTATAACATAGAAAAACCTAAGACCTTAATCCCCTCGACTAATAACCTTGAAAAAGTAGCTAAGTGTTAGTTCAAGGGGAATTAAAGAATCAAGAGTTTAGAAAAGCCCCGTTTTTACCATTTTTAAATGTATTCACTTATTCCTACACATATTTTTGTTCTTTTCATTTTTCTCATTTTTTTGTACTTTTCATATTAAGCAACTAACTAGAACGTTTGACTTTAGTTATTTTTATATCTTTTGGGTTCTTAGAACATGTTGCATTTCAATCCTAAAATTGCCCTAAAGATAAATTCGCGTTCTCGACTTTTCAATTATTCCAATACCAAGCTTAAAACGAACATCATCGTTTAATAAAAACAAGATGCTAAACACTACTCATATTTGTACTTTCGTGAACTTTTCACTACACCGACATTTATTATATATATTAGGTGAATGGAAATTTCAAATTTCACCTTGGATCAACGTTTTGCAAATTCTTTGCTTCAGTTCCCCGAGATTAATGAGTTTGAAGGCGAGATCATACCATGTACACGGACTATTAGTCTTGGCACATCCCACCTTGCGGCTAAGTGACCAGGATTTTGTCATCCCACAGTAGACTAGTATCGGGACTCACTGGACCTTCAGTTTCAAAGAAGCTCTTTAGTTTCCCGTTATACATATAGCTTATTAGAAAAACTAAGATGAAATAGTATTAGTTCAATATGCATATTGTAAATTCAAGAAATAAGTGTTTTCCCCTATATTATTAAATCTCATATATTCATTTAAACATAGTTTTTCATCTTAAGGGAATCCAGTACCATTTTAGAAGGTAGCAACATCGGTTGTGAGCAGCAAGATGCAACCAAACTTTTATCAGTATCCGAGATATTATTCTACCAGGGCTTTCTTTAGACGTTGTATCATTCGGTTTTTTTTGTGTGGCACGGCATATGATGCAGCAAAACTTATATCAGCCGAATGTTTATAATTTATTAATCATTCATTCATTTTTTTGGTTATTTTACACATTTTTATTACCACGATATATAGAGAAAATTTCTGTTTTAGAAAATTTAAGTATAAATTTGAACTAAGACTAAATTTTTTTTATTGACTACATCTCAAAAATTGTTGATTTAAGTTTAATTTCAAAAATTTAGCAGGTATTATAGTCGACGTTATAGAGATTATGGGAGATAATAAAGATATAAGCCATAAATTACACACATGAGCATGTAAGATTTCCAAATAATCTTTGTTTTAGCATCCAACTCATAATTGATTCTATCATTTTTCGTTCTTCGCAAAGATCCGCGAACGCTTAGTATAAAAGTTAAGGAACAAGCTAGAGCTTCATCCACGTGTCTGGTCGATGTCAAAATTTATTCTTATTTAACCAGCTAGAATGTCTAAAATTGTGACAAAACACTTATTTTTATTTTGAAAAATTTTTAAAATTTTAAAATTTTTCTTTTTTTTTGAATATTTTGGTGCGTAAAAGGGATTACGTAAAAAACACGATTGTAGGCACAATCAAATCGATAGATCCCCCCATACTAGAACTAAACATTGTCCTCAATGTTTTAAGAAGGGTCTCTATGCAAATCCTAAGCCGTTTATTAAGTATGCTTAAAGATAAACGTTAGTCGATAATATTTGGATATCGGATTCCCAAAATGAAGCTGAGGATTGAAGGATCGCTTTTCGAAACGAATGAAAAAAACCAGGCGAGCATGAGAGGCTTCAAAATCTGGGCAATCCTGGACATACACAACAAAAAAAACAAAGCACGGAAAATGGAAGAGGCGAGCCTCTCACAACAACAAAACACTTATTCATTACTATTAGATTACCATACTACTACTACGATTATGCTAGGATAAGCATGGGTTGCCACCCATGAAGCGCTTGTTTTAGGTCACTTAGCTTGACCCGATCCCCCCATACTTGAGCTTGTCAAGGGGGATAGAAATGGGGATGACGAACACCCTTATTAGGAGTGTTTTGTCTCTATGAATCAACATCGGGCCCTTTTATGATAAAAAGGCTTGGATGCTTTAAAGCCCGATCGTGATGAAGAAGAGGAGATTTCTCTTTTGAAAAACAAGAACACTGTGATTGAACACGGTGTCTTTATTTCGAATGGAAAATGGAAGTAAAGTATCCAATCACGGGGGAATGTAGTTGCATGAAAATCTAGTGGATTAGACTTCATATATCCTGAGATCATTAATCTTGTTTCTATCTCCGGCCGGGGATGATAACATCAAGTATCGGATCGAGATCATTATGAGAGGAATGAAGTCGAAATTCAAATTGAAGGGCGGGTGGTATCGTCGGGCAAAATCATTTGTCACATCTACGGGGTGTCTTTCACCAAAATTAATGGTTAATCTCCCGATCGGGATAATTCTACATGAAAATGATTCGAACTCGGGAAAAAATGGGGATAGTAGAATTATCGTCTTCTTCCATGTCGAAAAATCATCACTCTTAATTACCGGTGGTATTGAGTCTTCGGACGTGAAATTATCGATCTCTTCTCTAAGAGAGTCACTTCCTCAACGGGGATAGAAAATGTCGGGAAGGAGACTCGATTGATAGTATTTGGAATTGCATGAAAAGCTTCGGCGGTCTGGGGAGATGAATTTATAGATATAGCTAACACTCCATAAGACTAATATATTCCTCGTGATCGGTATTAACAATTCCCGGTGGAATTGTTTTGAGTTCACCGGCGAACTCATCGAGGATAGAATCAATCTTAGGAGAGGAATTCATCAAAGTATCATGATTGACTGATGATTCAAGAAGATAAGACTCGGCATCAAAACGAACATCTTTTGGCGTAGAATCCGGGTCTTCATTATGAATCAGATTAAACTCATTAGAAATGTTTCTCGTCATGGATCAAAAGAGGGTTTCGATAGGTTTTAATAAATTATTTCGGGATTAACCTCTTCAATGACCTTGGACTCGGTCAGCACTAGAGGTTGGATTCGTTCAGAATGAGAGGATTGGAAAACATTAAAAATTTGTCGTTTGAGAATCATACAATCGGGCACTCTCACACTCACATTCATCCTCAGGATACTAGGGTTTTGGACAAGGTTTCAAACTAGACTTATGGAATTTATCCGATTACGGTTTTCAGAATTAGTGTCAAGATGTCATCCTCCATTATGAGTAGTCAACGGGCTTCTCGGGTGTGTTGCATTATTTTACCTCCTCGTTCATATCATCGTCGTAGCAAAAAGACTTGAAATGTCGCGAAGGATAAGTACTAAGATTAGCCACCTGCTCTTGTTGCTCTTTTTCCTTTTTCCTAATTTCAATACTTATTTCATTAAAATTTCCCTTAAGCTCATTAATCTTAATCTCAATATCAATATTCCCATCACGATAATCCTTTCCATTAATTAAAGTTCTCATTTCATCTAAATACTGCTGCTTTAGATCCTCCATATCTTGGATACTCATCTCTTGAGGAGGTTGATGAATGACGGGAAACTGCGGGGGTTCAATTTGGTCAAAACCGGAATAATTAGAATCATAACACGGATTTGGTTTGTAATAAGTCATCGGTTGACATTGAAAAGTCATATGAGGACCCCACAATTTGCACAATAAGGCTCATCGAAGATCAATTGATCACATTGGCAAGTCTCATGTAGGCCCCCATAGCGGGTACAACAAATATATTGTTGAAAATTAGGTGAAGTTTGTGGAAAATAATCAAAGTTTTGATTGAAAAAAATGGGTACTGATTGTAGCAAAGACTTGAGGTGGACAATGTAACCATAATGGGCATCGTTCCACATACTCACATAGTACGTCTGATGGTGGGTTGCGGAGTGTAGTCGGAAATGTTTGAAGTATTATTAAAAGTAATCTGGGATTTGGATTAATGACTAAATTGCACATATAACAAAATCTATCTCTACAATTATTTCCACACTGCTCACAAATACACCAGTAACAACAATCTTCATCTTCGTTCATACGACTTTTACAATGAAAACAATGACGATAGTCGAATGACGCCATAAGCAATAAACAATTAAGAAGGATAGGAAGAAGAATTAAATGGCAAAGAGGTTAAAGGAGATTATTTTTGGTTTTTCGAGCAATTAATTCTCAATTTATTTTAAATTAGAACCGAATAAACTTTAACCATATAATCAACTTGATTCTCGTATGCTCTTTAAAAGAAAAACGACACAATGGATTGTGGAAGGAAGGGGGAAAGAGCGAAGCTATTAAAACTTCTCTTTCGGGTCGTAGTCCTCGGAAAACCCTCCTGTCATACCCTCTTTGAGTTTGTTGGAACTTATTTAAAAGGTGAGCCGTACTTAACAAGTGTAACAAAGGCAAGTTTTGAATCTTTTGTTTTTGGGAACTTTATTAGGATAATGCTCAAGTATGAGAGCATTTAATATTGATGATAGATTTTAACTTTCTTGATTAAGGACTAAATTTTTACGTTTGATTTTTTTTCTTGATTTTTATCGCTTAATACTATTATACTAAAGAAAATGAAAAATATTTTTGTATTTTTTTGTATTTTTATAAATAAAGGAAAATATTCACAAACGAGAATGAGAACTTCACGAGGGAAGGGTCTTCAAAAACTAATCTTCAAACGTATTCACGAAAATCGCACACACCTCCCGGGCAACGGCGCCAAAATGATCACAGGTTAAATTCAACCCTTTAAATAAGCTGAAAGGCAAAAGGGGAAAATGGACTATAAAAAATAAGTGGTGTGAATAACTTAACAGATGGGCTACTGTGCCGTTTGGTTATGTGTGTTGGGAGTGTGGGACGTCTGTTTGCTATAAAAGGAAGGTCACAAAGTCTGGAATCTTGTGGCTTCCTTTTTTGAAAAATATTTTTTTTTACTTTTTTTTAAAAAACTTGTAAAACTCACAAAAATAAGCAAATTTAAAAAAGTGACTTTTTTACAAAACTCAAAATAAGCTGCTAAATAAGCAAACAAAAAGTGATAGTTTTAACTTTTTTGCACTAAGTCCTAAGGTAGCTAAACTGTTTGGAAATTTATTATTAAATAAGCTAAAAGAAAGCAAGATAAGCAAAAACAGCTATCTACCTAAACCTAAATAAGCACTATGAACTAGAATAGCCAGAAAATACAGATCACGATAAGCACAAAAAAGGGAAATAAAGCTTCTAAGCTTAAAAGTGGCAGGCAAAACTGCATAAGGACACTTTGGAGCTTATTTTAAGCACTTTTAATGGGAACCTTATGGGCTTAAGACTTATATCAGCATAAATCTTGGCTTAAGGGCTATTAGAATCAGCAATTGGAAAATAGTTCGAAACAAAAATAAGCAGTTAAAAAGTGAAGTAAAAATGGCTGTCACACATGAGTATGCATTTTTTTGGTTTTTCTTAAATTGACAAACAAACTAGTGAGGCCTAATATAGCTATGAAATAAGCTCCAAATTTGAAAAGATAAGTTAAAACAGATGGAGACGGACTTACAATGAGGCTTATTGCTCAAAGTTTCAAAAACTAAACAATTTTTACTAACTCAAAATTGAAAATGAAAAATCACATTTAGACCAAAGAACACTTAATAAAAACTTATGACAGATTTTTATAAAACAAAAGTAAAAGAACAAGACACTTAACTAATGTAGTTTGACACTCAAAAGGACTCAAAAACAAGACTTAATAGCAGGTTTTGAAAGCTTAATCATATAAGCTGTTTGAAATCAATACTGTCACCACAGTTTCAATACCAAATAAAAAAAACTTCAAAACACCCTATTAGACCTTAAAACCTTTGAAAACAGCTTAAGACAACTTAAAATGGCTTGTGCTAATTACCCAAGTGACCCAGATGGTTTAATAACCAAAATGACCCACTTTGAGTTCTTATCCCAAACACCCCTTTAAGATTGAAAATTTAATTTTTAGACTGATTTACAAAGATTGTAGCTTAAGGACAGTTTAAAACAGAATGATAACAGTATTGTTAGCATAAATAAGCCAACAATTATAAGCAAGATAAGCACTGAAAGTAGCTAATAAGCAATAAGCAAGTAAAAGCAATTAAAGGACAGAAAAACATAAAACTTGAAACAAAGGAACATTTAAGCATTAAACACGATAAACAAGCAATAAATGTCATAAATAAAGGCAAAGATTAAGCAGAAATTAAGCATAAATAATGCAATGACAGTAAAAGCAACTTGAAAAAAAATATAGAACAGAGAATCTCACAGGGTTAAGCTTTTGGCAATGATTCAAAGACTCAAAACCAATCCTATATGCTTCCCAAGAAGCTCTAAACCAAGGCCATCTAAGATATACCTTGCTCCTTTGCTTTGACAGTTTCTTGTGATTTTTTTGATTTTTGGACAGAAAAGTAAATAGGTAATAAAGGGTGGATTTCTTTTTTGGTTTTTATAAAATTTCCTTAAGTATTTAACATTTAACTTAAACAGATTGCTTATATGAAACTTAGAGAACTCAAAACAGCTTATGGTAAACTCTTTATAATAAGGTAAACAAGAATTCAAAGCTTAACTGAAAAACCTCAAATTTTCATTAAAACTAAAACAGTTTACAATACTTAGAAATTTAAAGACAATAACTTAAAAATTACTTTAAAATTATACTAAAAACTAAACTAGGTTAAAGCTACTTGCCTCAAGGGCTTACATATGAACTATTATATAGAAATGACTAATGTCTTCTCTCTCTCTTCTTGTGCTTCTTTGCTGAGAGATTTAGCTGGTGTTTTTGTTGTGTGAGAGAATTGAAAAAGTCATCTTGGCCTTCAATTCATTCTTTGTGCCCAAGGTGTAGATCACAGCCATCCATTTCCTTGTCTTTCTCTTGAACCAATTGGATAATGAGGGATTGCCAGCGTGTCCTGTGGCCATGTGGGGGTGGGGAAGGGTGGTGAAAGTGACAAGTTTGGCTGGAGTGAACAGTAAACGAGGTGGGGGTGTGGGACAGGGATGATAAACAGTAATGGCGGGAAAACAGGTGTGTGTGTCTGTTTGTTTTGTGCAGGGGAGAATGTTTGGTGAATTGGCAACATTAGTCCCCCATGTTGTATATATGTATTACATGTATGGTCCTTGTGTAGTATAAGTTTTGATGGTTTGGCAGAATAGGTCCCTGAGGGTGTTAGTTGTTATTACAAATTTGGTCCTTGTGATATAACAGCCGTTTAAGTCGTTTGGGCTTTTTGTTTATCATTGGGCTGGTTTATGTTTTAAAAGGAAATTGGGCTTTTTAAGCACTAAGGGCTCATTAGTCTTTGATATTAACCCTTAATGGGCTGCCCCGGCCCATTAGATGGGTAAGGGTGGCCCATTAAGAATTTCTTCGGCTACGGCTTCGACTTTGACCGTTGACTTCTCGGGTTTGACTTTGCTTTGACTTTTGTTGACTTTGGCTTTGGTTTGACTTTGTCTTTTCACGCCTTTCTATTCCGTGCTCGGTTTTGTCCGTTTTTGCTTGATTTTTCGTCTTTTTCTCGGATATCCGTTTCCTGCACAAGATAAATGAAAACATACAAATACAAAGTATTTTTGGTACGTTTTTGGTCATTTAAGTCCGATTTTAGTGGAAAAGGGTATGTGTAATTAAGCACATACCAACATGCTTTCTAGAAATTTAGTGTAAGAAGAAGTTGTATTTACTCACTTAAACTGAAAAACACTTAGGCTATATTTATATCTAAATAGGGGGAGATTGTTGGGCCAATTCAGTGCCCACTGATCTTTTACTAAGGATTTTAATAGAAAATATCCTAAGTGTTAGATAACCTTTAAACACTACTCGGGTCACTAAATGAATAGTCACTGAATGAGTTACCTTCAAGTGTTCAACCTGAGTTTAAGAAGAAAGACTCAACCATTCAGTGAGGCGGCACTCAGTGAATGAAGTCCCTGAACTAAAGAAGATGGTGATGGGTTTAGTGTGTTATGGAAATAAGCTCACTGAACCCTATACGATCTCCTCAGTATAATGAAGACCTAGAAGACTTAGAAGACTGAAGATTGAGTAGGATAAGATCAAGTACTTATCCCCTTAAGTCAAACTATCTTGAATAGAGTATAAGCACAAGGTCAATGTCATCACTGACCCTAGAAAGGGTGTTATCCCCTTACCTAGATTAGAATGTGTAATAGAGATAAGTGTACGAATGTACTTGTCCAATCAACTTGGGGACATGCACTTATCATCCATGTGAGTCTGACCCTACCTTAGCACTATAAGTAGAGAGTATTGTAACGGAGTAGGG